>JASANG010002578.1:0-130971 GCA_030248215.1 Enoplolaimus lenunculus
AAGCCAATGCTGTCTTTTCTAATTTTAGATTATAATAGAATCTGCACCCATCAAAGATGTCAAAATATACAAGCAAGGTAAAACTCACAGTTGTGTTTGTATTATGACTTTTGTATTTTATGTTAGCAGCGCGATCAAGCACATAGCCGTGGTTTCATTTTGGGTATATAATAAAATATTAACCCCTTCTCACATTCAGTTGCCGGACAACTCAGCGCAGTGTATATACGTTAAATAATATATATTGACTCGTGTTGAACAATTGCAACACGTATACATAGTACTAAATCACCACAAGACGTGGGAGCCCCCTCGGGCTCGAGCGTCAAGCTCCTATAGCTGAGCGGTGATGGTATACGCCATCCACTCCAGTCACTGGAGTTCGAATCCTAGCATAAAAGTATGTCTCGGGGGAAATAGAAAATATTCATGTGAGAAAGGGTTAAAGGTATTTTACGAGCACCCAGCGAGTGTACTGTGTAGTGACCGAGGAAAAGGTTTTAAACCTGTATAAGTGCCATTTTTCGAGTCGTTTAATTTCGGATACAGTACTCGATGTGCTTGATGTTTTCTATCCCTGGTTGGCAGGGGGTCCACCACCCACATCCGAGCTTCCCCCTTTGACTCCTGTTCTCAGTTGATCAGCTCTATTGCTCTAGGCTATTTTTACCTCTAACTCAAACAAAAAATTAGATAATTGAAATTTGCAGATTTTTAAAGTATAATTTACACCAGGCCTTTTATTCATGTCACTACAGTGACAAAAATTCAGGGTTTAGCTTTACAAAAAAGCTTTCGTTGCTTAACCATTGTCGTTATCTGTTATCGGGTTATAGCCAGAAGGGGTGCTGGAAGGACTCAGATCTCCTGGAAAAATATGGTTTCCAAGAAAATTGTTACGCCCGATTGTAAGCTTGTTATTTTATACTGTATTCCCGTCCTAAAATTGTTTTTCTATTTTAGGGAATTCATGTAACTTCAACAACTTTAAACCTGACGCTTCAAACTGTGAGTCGTTTCTGAGTTGTGTCGCAGGAATTGTTATCGTTATGCCATGTAGTGCAGGAACAGTATTCAACGAAGCAAAACAACAATGCGATTGGCCAAGAAATGTTCCTGATTGTTCTAATTGAATTTCGACAAGTGTTAATTGTATAAGCGTACCTAAACTTAAAGCCTAGACCTAATGCTTAAGCCTCCTAATGTTTATGTCCACCGATCTTTCGGCCGATGTTACTTTAAGGCGCGTTCGGGTTTCTGGTGGGTCTATAAAAGAGTAGGTTTAGATTCTACTTTACATTTTTTTGCTTAGGCTTAGGCTTAGGCCTAGGAACTCATTTTTAAAACGCTTAGGCTTAGGCTTAGGCTTAGAAAAATTCTTAATATACTGTTACGCCCCTAAAACTAACATTGGCCGGTTTTTCTGTCTCATAATGGACGGACCCCTATAACTACATCTGATCCAAATTGCTTGCTATTTCTACATTAAATTTTCGATCAGTGCAAATTATATTAGTGGCGTTTGGATAGCCAGTGTTACATGTATAAATCACGTTCAATCTGAAAGATAACCGTATTCACTTATATAAGCGATAATAGCGTTCTACAAAAGGCCTTTTTTGTATTTTCTATTTGCTTCGCCTCATCAACGTACAGGCGACACCTACGGTTTCTATTGATTTATGCGGTTTCGCAACTTGACCAGTACTGATAACTGAACTACTGTGGCAGAATTTGCGATAGTTGCCAAAACAAAACTAAGACAATACAGTCATACACGGACATTCGCTGACAGTTCCTAAGTCGTAAAACAAATATATACTTGACCTCGAATAACAAAAATTATTAAGTTTTTTTTGCTTAATTTTATGCCTATTCCACAATATCATGTGTACACTAGGTGACTTTTGAGGGAGTAGTCTGATGAAGACAGAAGCGAAAAAAGCTTCAGTGTGCTGCATGCTGAAGCCAAAAAGCTTCAGTATTTGGGTGTCGGTGTGTTTGGGCACTAAAGCTTTTGGGCATCGTTGCGCTGGGCACTGAAGCCTTAGACTGCGGTGTCCAGCACATTATAGTTTTATGTCTTCAGTGGGCACGCACTGAAGCCAAAAACTTTAATGTGCTGGACACCCTGGTTCGCTAACCCATACCTAATTAACATAAACGGCTAAGCTACAATGTCTACCTCATTCGTGAAATTATGAAGATAAGAAAGCATAATATAACATTAAGACTGTAGTACACAGAACACAAAAACAGCAACGGTAGGTACTAACAAATATTAACCCTTTCTCACATGAATATTTTGTTTTTTTCCTGAGACCTACTTTTACGCTTGGATTCGAACTCCAGTGACTGGAATGGGAGGCGTATACCACTACCACTCAGCTATAGGAGCTTGACGCTACCCCAAGGGGTCACTCACGTCTTGTGGTGATTTAGTACTATGTATACGTGTCGCAAATGTTCAACACGGTGCGATATATATTATTTAACGTATATACACTGCGCTAAGTTGCCTATAGGCAACTCAATGTGAGAAAGTGTACATTTTAAATGAATATTCAAAATGTTTACCTTGCATGCAATACTCTCATGGTGCAAAACGTGTTACGCATCTAAGTAGATACCTGAAACAGTTTTGCTGCTATCATCGTTATCAAGACACACCGATATTTTCTGGTTATGCCACTGCAATCACAAACCGTGATAAAACTTCAACAATTGAAGGTCAGTGAAGTTACAGCAGAATCGTAGGGTAGGGTGGACTGGGGGCATTTCCTCGAATTTTTTAGAATGTTAAAACAGCACAGGTTCCCGCATTTAGCCATCTCTGCAATAAAAATTCGGCAAAAATATACAATACATAGTCGATCCTTGAAATATTTTTCTGCCAATACCAGTGATATCGTAATCTCTGTTAACTGCAATTAAATGTGGATTCCTCCAACAGCAGAAGCTTAGGCAATGAGGAAATAGGAACAGTCCGCTCGGAAATTTCAAAAATTTTTTAAATGGGAAGGGTCCGCAATTATAAAAGTTTTTCCAATAAATAATTCCTTCTATCATTGACCTGTAAATGACGAATAAACTAACATAAATAGTCCTTCTCATTCCATTCACGGTTTCATAATTATGAAACCTTCAGTGTGCTGGATATTAAAGATAAAAACGTTTAGTGTTTAGGATACTGAAGCTTTTTCGGCTTCAATGTCTTGTAAAAACTGATTTGTTCACAAAACAACTTTTTATTTAAAATACGAAATATAAACCCAAATATGAACAATTTTTATAACACAGTATAAAACTGAACAATGTTTCCGATCATTCGAACGTTTGCTAATCAATTACTAAGGTCGAAATAGTAAAACTAAACTTTATATTTACAAATGTTTTGCTTCGTAAACTTAGCAAATATAAATTTACTTTCACTTTCGCTGTGCAGCACACTGAAGCTTTTTTGCTGCAGTGTTTCTTCATTCGGCTACATTCTAAAGCCAAAAAGCTTTACTTTAGTGTGTAGCGCACTGAAGCTTTTTGGTTTCAGTGTGCTTAATACTGAAGCCGAAAAGTTTCAGTTGCTGCACACTGAAACCAGCGCACTGAAGCCAAAAAGCTTAAGTGTGCAACGCACTGAAGCGAAAAAGTTTCAGTGTCCATCACACTTTCCCCTCAAGTTACCTGGTGTACGCATATTGTGGAAATTGCATTAATCGTAGGAAAACGCACTGGTAAAGATGGTAAAGACATAGGTAGGTAATGGAAATGGTTTAGGTAAGCGTTTCCCAAAACGCAAGCCTAAGCCTAAACCTAATGGCGGAGCACCAGCATGTGCCTGCTAGTGGAAAGTTTACATGAGTCCAATAGTTACCTGGCGCGACATAACGTTTCACTGAAGACATTCTCATGGTTGTGACAGTTTATTGTTTATATATAACTAACGTATTGTCGCAAGTTCTCAATATCTCATGGCTCGGACTTGTAGCCAAGGGTGGCCCTGGGGTGCTCAGCTCTCCCATGGATTCATTTTGAAAATTTTCATCCTTGCATATAAGTCGTTAAAAATCCTTAAAATCCCTTTTTGAAAATTTTTTAGCCCCTCCTAGCAAACTGAGCTGGCTACGGGCATGTCGTGGCTGCATATCCGGTCAAAATATTACAATAATATATTAATAGCCTCGTTTAACAAAGCATAAAGTCTTTTTAAATATTACAAACTACCACGCCTTAGACTGAACAGTGTTTACGGGCGTAAAAGACGACACCAACGCTGTGTTGTACTGTGTTATGTGCTAACTTAATGATGATGATAATGATTGCATAAAGTTACCGTTAAGCGTGCATTTTTATCAACTTCAGCGCTCATATTGTAATTTTAATTTTGCTGTGCATTTATTAGTTTGCGAAAGACTTAAAAGAAAACTTTAACTTTGAAAAAATTAGTTTTGATGCACAGACGGGTGATGCACTAAAACTGTGCGTGAAAGTACAATAATTACAGCAAAAAATCATATTGAAACGGATATAAACCAGAAATAGTTTTACTGATAGAAACGTGTATCGTTTTCAAGCAAAATTGTGATGTCAGATGTTTTTAATATTAAAAAATGTTCGTTTATTAATTTGTTTCCTAAAATATTAATTATAATTAGATTATTAGCATTGTTGGAATACAAATTTTGTTCGTCTTGCAGCATCACTTATCCGTATTGTCTACAAATTTTCAGGTTAAACCCGATATAACACACTAAATTATTCGGATTTTATTATCGTTTGGTCAGAATCGTAAGCAGGATTTAAGTTCAGTATACAACAACCTCATGTATATATAAGAAAATTTTGGCCCATGTTACTTTAAGGGGCGTCCAGGTTTTTAGTGGTCTATAAAAGAGTCGGTTTAGATTCGAGATTACATTTTTTGCTTAGGTTTAGGCTTAGGCTTAGGCTTAGGAACACATTTTGCAACGCCTAGGCTTACGCTTAGGAATTCGCTTAATCCACTCGTTATCTGTTTTTTACTATTAAATTAGTGTGCGCAAGGTACGTAGTCCTGCATAATATGTGATATTGGTAAAATTTTGGAATATCATATGGTATTCGCATAAATGTCATGTGACATGGTTATTTGTGTGCGACAATGACTGGAAATCAGGAATTTGTATGCCAACTGACATGTGGCATTCATATTTTGTCGTCATATCCGCTGTGGCAAAATTTTATTTTGATATCAAATCAACATGGTACAAAACTGTTCCGGTGTGGCAGGCTGAATTTTCCGCCATGAAATTTACCAAATCCTGCTATAAAGGGCGCTATTTTCAGATATTTTGTGTTGAGTGTTAGCCATACTAAACATAGTATGTTTCCACGATGCGGACGTGGATCCCACTCATGGTGCATCCCACCACCGTTCACCCTGACCATCCACCCAGCGGAGCGGTTTGAAATTTTACAATTTGTTCACAATTTCGCAATGGTTGCCGTTGTGATGGCTAATATACATTGCGCTGTTACACTTTAGGTGCATCCACCTTGTGCTGGTGGCTCGAACCGTAACCGCCTTTTTTAACCATTAGGAGCAATTTGTTGAAGAAAACACTTGGCTCACGGTTACCAAATAACAAGCAGTTGCAATTATGGCTTGCTCTGTTGCCCACGTCTCGGCATCATCCGTATCGGTATTGTTTAAGTATGTTGCAATATCTTGGTCGGTAAATGCCTGTAAACGTTCTCGTAAATCAGTTGACATAAATTGCACGGCCCATGTATAGAACAGGGCCAGAACCGTAGTATAAGTATATTCCTAAGCCTAAGCCTAAGCCTAAGCCTAAGCGTACGGATGAGCCTATTCCTAAGCCTAAGCCTAAGCGTACGGATGAGCCTATTCCTAAGCCTAAGCCTAAGCCTAATCAAGCCTAAACCTAAGCGTACGCATGAGCCTATTCCTAAGCCTTGTCTGCGAACATTATATGATATATTTTCAAATATCTGCATGCTTGAGGTATAACATACCCAAATTGTCTTGCTGAATATCATATGATAATAAAATGTGAAATTTGAATTTTGGAAATTTGAAGATGTGGTTGTAAGCGATTTTGTGTCGGAAACGCTTTGCAGGCGTGTATTTGGTATTTAAAGCACATCTGTGTCTTTTCCGTTCGTCTCTCCATTCATTTATATGCATCCAAAGATTACACTGTCCCGCTGAATATCATATGATATTCGTTGAAATTTTGGAACATCATATGATATTCGCATAAATGACCCACAGTATCATGAGACATACCGTCCCTAGTACACATTGAACATTTGAGAGCGGTGGTTTGTAAGCTGTCATATGATATTCGAGTTTTGTCTGTTGACCCGATATAAGAGCCCGAATTTTAACGTTGACGTCGAATCAACATGTGACAAAACGCGTTCCGCCTGCCCCGGTTATAACCTGAATTCCGCATTAGGCTTAGGCTTAAGAATAAACTCATTCTTAATACGGTTAGGATTAGGCTTATGTTTAGGCTTAGGCTTAAGAATAAACTTATAATACTGTTCCGGGCCCTGTTTTTTACACTGGCCCATATTTCTGATATACCACTTAATTTTCATGCGAAACGTAATATTGTTATAGGCAACCGTAATAACACTGTAATATTTGCACTATGTTATTCAATTCACTTTTATTTGCTTTTATTCATATACTGTTGGCGGAAACAGTTGCGAAGAAAAATAAAGACAAACCATATCTTGATCCACGCATCAAACGCTTTGAATGGTTACTGGGAGTATGGGAGACTGACAAGCACAATCCGGGCACCGTGAAATGGCCAACGATACCGACAATGAATTATCGTGAGATCGTTGAATTTTGGCCGGCAGAAAACGCGTTCGCAACCGGAAATTTAGCGTTCATTAATTACACGTAAACGCTTTATTTTTTTAAGTTTATCGTGAATACAGTCGTTGGCCATTATATTGGCAGGGTTGAAACTTAATGGCAACAGTAACGAAACCGTATAGTAATCGTCAGAGTCACGGAAAGCGAATTTGGATATTGAAGAATAAAAGTTTCAAACATTTCGTGAATACAGTCGTTGGCCATTAAATTGGCAGGGTTGAAACTTAATGGCAACAGTAACGAAACCGTATAGTAATCGTCAGAGTCACGGAAAGCGAATTTGGATATTGAAGAATAAAAGTTTCAAACATTTTTATTTTTCGCTAGTGTTTTTAAAACTTTACAGAGAAATAGCGGATGCCTCTATTTGTTTTGGTTTGGGATAACTCTCCTTGTTTTCTTATTGTATTAAGCAATTGTAACACATTTGTAGTGAAAAAATATAAGGTAGATCTTGTCAGATCGTTATGTATTTCGGGCCTTCGAGGCGGACAAGCTGTTATGTCTTGGGCCCCCAAAAGTTGATTGACACATGTTGATGGTTGATACATTCTTTGAAACTATCTTGACTTTCCAAACTGAGGTTTGTTTAATGTCGGCTTTGATTTTCGAAACTGAGGTTTGTTTAATGTCGGCTTTGATTTTCCAAACTGAGGTTTGTTTAATGTCGGCTTTGATTTTCGAAACTGAGGTTTGTTTAATCACAAGAAGTATATTTCCCTATAAAGTCAGTAACCCTTCACGTTTTCCATAGTTTTTCCAAAAACAGAATTATTCAGAAGCTGATACAGATCTTTTTCAAAGTCTTTTTTGCCGCTTTTTACATCTGTGTTATAAGTAATGTATTTCTCCTTCCAAGAAATTGTAATCTGAAACGACTCTAAGAATTTTCGTCAATTTCATACTAAGACTTATATCTGCATCGTTGGTAAGGTCCAACTGAACACCAGTACGTTTCAGATGCGGATTCCATGCAAAGCTGGGCAATGTTATGTAATGCACATGATCTAACTGATATTTATTAAGCCCGAATTGTCTAAAGTTCTCAAATACGTTAAAAACAGTGAAATATCTGTTTTTAGGTAGATATAATGATAATCTCCGAGATTGTTGATTCCCAAATTGCTCCATACGTTTAGTGCATGCAGATAGTCCACATCACAGATATTGCCACAATTAAAAGATGAATAAAATTCTGATTGACTTGGTAATTTCAGTTCATTAAAGCGATTGACGTTATTCATGTACTCATACGGGTAATCCCATTGCGCAACATTAGATCTATGTTGTCTCCAAACAATTTATTTATTGTCACGAACGCTGTAATATCTTCTTTTTGAGATTGTCGGTAAGAGTGGGAAGTGCAGAAGGTATAAATTGGACTGTATCAATAAATCGAATTTTTCACCTAATTTGATCTTCATCCGCGTCGTTGTCGCTACCCAAAATCATGTCAACACCTTCCACATTTTTACTCCAGCATTTGTCATCATCATCTTCATCAGTTTCTGCTCCTTCCAATGATTGCCACTGCAACCACCATGAGTTGTTGCTTTCCTGTTGTGTTTCTTTGACTTATGTTTGATTGAGAACGTCATGTAATCTTCTATTTTTTCGAAATGTATTCAATCTCGAGACCTTTCTGTTTACATACTGCACCAAGTTGTTGTATTATAAGGTGACCATCGTATCGTCGTAGATTGTAGAATAAAACGGTGACGTCACGACTGAGACGATAACCAATGTTACACGTTTGGTGTGCAATTCCTCGGTATCTACCACAAAGATCAAAATGACCTTTCGTATTGTCACACGATCGGATGCTGCTTGTATGAATGTGAATGTATTGCCGCCAATACGTACCATAGGAAGCATTTCTTATCATTGTTCTTGATATCAGCACTGCGTGTTTGTTACGTATTGATGGTGGGAGTTGTTGGTATGTGGACCTTCGTAGCGGCTTGTAAATGCTGACGTGGACATCAGCGTTCTTGACATCTTCAAGCATCCAACCAGATACGCGCGCTTCAAAGTCCTCAATTTGCTTTAACAACCTCATTAAAAATACTGCAAATTTCATCGGCAATTATTCAACAAATGCTTTGCTGTTGAAATGTGAGGTCATGGTCGAACCATGTATCTTGCTGAGGAAGCACTGCGCGTCCATCCAAACCTTAACATTGCGTTGTTGTTGTTGTTGTTGTTGTTGTTGTTGCAGAAGGTATTTCTTGATGGGTTTGGATGTGATCAAGGAATGTATTTAGGTCATGGAACATCCACGTTATACTGCAAGCACTACTGCAAAAAATGTCTGGGTCTGAGTACGGCCCGATGTCGCTTTAACACACCATTACATTACGGGACCACTATAAAGTCCGGTACTCTCTAACGAGAATGTAAAGACATATTGCGCTGTGTTAATATAGCATCGCAAACATACATAACAACAACACAAACACATATACACTTATTTACTTTCTTAATTTTTTACTTTTTGTCCCGACTCCATTTGGGCACTGTCGGTACAATTAATAGTGTCTACGTGCGCATCAAATTGTACCTACACGCTAGTTGCAGCTTCGATTTGTACACAGATCTCCACCAGGTGGTTGGACAAATTTTTACATTAACGCGCGCGTTTATGGTGGATGACACATCATTGACAACTTGCTTCGGTAAAACGTAGTAACTGCGAAGCTGTTCTTTAAGTGCTGTTGTCCACTGAAGTAGCGTATCCGTATCCTTTCTCTGACTGCTTTAGCGTCTTGATTGCAGCCGTTGGTACCTTGCGCCAATGACATGAGATTTTCGATGTCTTCAGCGATGCGTCTAATTTTTAGTGGGGTGTCACCTTGCATTGCGTGCTGTATTCGCATTTGTGTTATTGAAGTTTGGGCTGTTAGTTTACGTTGTTGCATACATTTTTCGATTGTTGAATGACACGTACTCGTCGTTGTAATACCCAGTTGAGAACCACGTTGGGATGGGCGAATCATTCTCAAGTTGTTTGTACTTATTAAATGGTGCATTATAGTTCATCAAGTTTACAACAATGTTTCAGAGCAATCGCTATTTCACACAACTCTGGTGACCATTTTCATAACGAACACGGTTATTTAACAATTTTACCAAGTGGCGAAGTTAAAATGTTTGGAATCGGTAACAACGGTACGTTCGCTTATATTAATGGCATGGGTACCCAATGCTCGTTACGCAGGCTTCTAGATTAAAAATAGATTTGTTTTGTGTTACACTGTAAAAAATGGTGAGTCAAATTGACTCTCTCCGAAATACGCTTTTCCTGACTACACAAACTCACTCAAATTCGACTCCGCCAGAGTCAAATTCGACTTAGTGAGCGATTCAGCGAATCGAATTTGACTCTGGTGGAGTCGAATTTTGACTCAGTTTCTATAGTCAGGAAAAGCCTATTTCGGAGAGAGTCAATTTGACTCACCATTTTTTGCAGTGTATATGGAATAACGCTAACTGGGTCCAAGCGAATTCTGCATTGGCACCAACTAAAAATCTTTGAGCGAAGCGAACGAAAAACGAGACGCTTTGCAAGTACTTGAACACCTAAAGAGGGGTGTTGTTTCAGATCCACTAGGGTTTTAAAGTAGATTTTCTCTTCAAACGCCGGTGTATCATGTAATATTATAACTCCCCGGCAAATTAACTCCCTCCGTCAATACCTCTTGTATATTTTTTGAACCCTCCAGTTATTATATATAATATTAACTACGTCTATGTAACATTGGCTCCCCTAGTTTCGGTTTACATCGCCGACCGAGAACGTCTTAACGTGGCAGAAAAGGCATGTATAATCATTAAACCTAACTTTTGCAGCATCCTACGACGACCGAATTTTCTTATTTATTTTCAAAATCAAATAAAAAAACTGCAATCTGGTGATTATTGAAATCATTATACACAGGAAACAAGGTAGAAAAGTTGGCTATGATGGATTTAGTTTGCCTCAAAGATTTGCATTTAGAAATATATTAATTTATCCTATGAATTGGATTTTGTACAATTTTCTTTTAAAGTTTTTTTGTTTTGCATCTACAAATCATTCCAATCGCACCTCCTGTATTAATAGACAGTCAATGAATTAGGGTGCACAATGGAAAGAATTTACTTGATTAAAAGTGAATCATTTTTAAAATGGCGTAAACACCTCAGTTCCGTGTCGGATAAAGTGAAATTATTCGTACTGCGACAAAAATTTAAATTTTCGCCTGCGGTCTGAACATTATTTTTTGTTTGTGTAAGCTAAAATCAATTAAAAATAACGTTAAATTGTCGATATTTGCACACATTTCTTTTTCTGCCAGTATAAGTATTTAACTCCCGTTTTTCATTAAACGGATTATTAGCACGGAAGTGAATTGAAAGGGCAATTGTTTGTTTTTAAAAAAAGTCGAGTCAAAATTATGCAAAAACAAGGCAACGAAATGCTGTGATGAAAAAATGTTACCACACTCATCTGAAATCGTTCGATTGCAAAATCTTTTCCTAAGCTTAACCGCGAAGCGTTTTATGTTTTGTACTTGGGGGTCGAAAGGTGGATGTCCGTCCGTCCGTCTGTCCGTCCGAAAAGAATCTCAGGTACGGCTGAACCGATTTTGACAAACTTTTTTGTTTGAAAGCCAATAATCCTGGAGTGTTAACCTCGCATTGGGGTTTAAAATTTTGAGCCGTTAATTAGCTACAGGCCAATTTGCATAATTAATTGAGCCTAAATTAGGACTTTCCACAATATTTCACTAATTATTACAGTTAGAAGCAATCTAATTTTAGCATTAAAGGGTTTTTGGGTGCGAGGAATCTGCGTAGACTGTTTACAAACCTCCAAAACCGATAATTGAGCAGTTAGCTAATAGATAATTTGCATATTAGCATAGTTTATAAGCCTAAATTAGGACTTTTTACAACATTTCACTATTTATTAACGTTAAAAGCAATATAATTTCAGCACTAAAGGGTTTTTTGGTGCGAGGAATTTGAATAAATAGTTTACAAACATCCAAAACCGATTATTGAATAGTTAGATAATAGCTAATTTGCATATTAGCTTAATTGACAAGACAAAACTAGGACTTTTTAAATTATTCCAAAAATTATTAGAGTGGTTGAAGGGTTTTTGGGTGCGAGGAATCTGAGGTAATTGCTTACAAACCTCCAAAACCGATAAATGAATAGTTAGCTAACAACTAATTTGCATATTACCTTAATTGCTTACGTGCGTTCGAGCTTAGCTCAATAAATGTAGTCCCACTACGACTGGTATATAATATTGTCTGCGGATAATTTTTTTCTTTGGAGTTAAAAATATATGCTACACCGGACGTTTTTTGACTCGGGTCCTGTTTAAAACTGGGGTTTTGGGGCGATAAACACGGCTGTGAGTACGCTTGGTTGATTTGGTTCACACGTTTTGTATTAAATAAAGCTGAAAAAATTGCTTTGCTTTTTAAAATCATTTAAATTGTTTCTGGGGGACAGGCAAATTGACAAACATGTGCAATTTTTGCGTTTATAAACAAAGTATCCGCGCTAATTATTTTGTTAGGGTCAGGTCAGTGTGTTATTTCAGGGTTTGCAACGCAAGAACGTGGTTATATATTTGACGGCGTCCTGGATATGGAATCTGAGACAATTGACAGAATAACTGTAGCCCGTGAGCTTCCCACTGAATTTGTAAGTACGGATCAACCGACAATTTGCCGCCGGACTACTCGACTACTGACGAGTCGTAATCCGACATTTTGTCGACACCGACAACTTGCGCTCTCGACGCATCGTTCGACCCGGCAACTTGTAATCTTGGCCCATACTCTCAAATATATAGCAAGTATTATTAGTTAGTTATAGGTTTTTAAACTCGCTAACTACTGCAGTTGCTGAACTCAAAATTGGTACACGAGTAGAGCAAATCAAACGCGAAAATGCACCAAACTTTGAGCCTTAGAATTCACTAGTTCGAAAGTTAAAAGACCTATTGCCAAGTGGTGATAGAATACGGTCTCTTGTCCTGACCTGACCTCTTGTCGAGCTAACACACCTAGTCTCAGCGGTCAGACAAATCATTGGGTCGACAGGAGGAGCCGAGTTGATGGGTCAACTCGCTGTTGGAGTGACGACATGTCTTGTAGCAAGTAGTCGATCGACGAGTTGTCGGATGACGAATCGTGGCGATATCGTATAAGTTGTTTATATTTTCCTGATGCACGCTGTAATAATAGAATGCATGGGAGTACGAGTGTTATTTAGCTAAGGTACTCTGTAAATTTTAGTGAGTTGATTTTAACTCAGAATGAAATAAATTACTCAGTCTGAGTTAGGACTATTAGAACTCAGAATTTTGAGTTGATTCAATTCATTCTGAGTTAATTACAAACTCATCCAGAGTCAACTCAACTCAGAGTGAGAATTAACCCAACTCAGAGTGAGTTAATGTTTACTGATATTAATTCAGAAATGACTAACTCGCTAGCTGAATTGACTAATCAACACATTGTAATTTACACTGTAGTATTTTTTGGGATAAACACAAATTGTTAGTGAAAAAAAGAACAAACATGTGACCAGAAGATAATATATAAGCAAACAAACACGCAAAAGATAACCGGAAAGCTATCAGTATCGGCGTAAAATTTAGATTCGACGCGAGTTTCGTCAAATACCAACAGACAGAATGGAGCAAATCTTATTCATGCGAACAGAAACACATCCGAGTGATCAACGACCGTTTCAAGAACACGCGCGGAACAAATACGTTCACACGCAGAAGTGGGGCGAAACAAAGCGAAGACCAGCAATTTATGACCCTTACTATGATGCATATTTTACCAGCGGGTAGAGATAAATGAACGTAGCTAAGTATTTTACACAACTCACGACATTTCGATTTACTACTTGTTCCGCAGAGTGCAATAAAAACTGGCATACAGGTCCCAAACGTTTGATATTCTCCGATTTGGTATTTCCACTTTAAAATTTAAAAAACACAAGTCTAGTTTAGAAATATACGTTCAAATTACAACAAATTAAATGCCTTTGAACTAAAGCGTTTGCCTGATTTCAATAATAAACGCAAAAAAGTCAGATTGATTTGTTTAAAATCAGCCAGTAATATTAATGAATATATAAGTAACCTGTGCTGTATGACGTACACTGCAAAAAATGGTGAGTCAAATTGACTCTCTCCAAAATAGACTTTTCCTGACTACACAAACTGAGTCAAAATTCGACTCCGCCACAGTTAAATTCGACTCAATTTGACTCTAATGCAGTCGAATTTTGATGACTCAGTTGGTGTAGTCAGGAAAAGCCTATTTTGGATAGAGTCAATTTGACTCACCATTTTTTGCAGTGTATCATAAACAAAGGCCATTAAACATAAAGTTAATATGGGCAAAGATTTAAAAAGCATCGCATCTCGTTTTTTTGCTCGTTATTATGCTCATAAACTTTTGTAAGGCAAAATCTAAGTAAATACAGCATCAAAGCATACCCTTATACTATTACCTTTGGTATTGACATCACTAATGTTTGCATGTGCCCGTGTACGTTCACAATCTTTATTGGGTTGGGTTACAATAACGCTGGAAAACCAGATGTAGGTAGATGACGAGTGTTATTCTATAGGGCGTATAACAGAATATATCTCAGCATACTTAGTCGTATTGTTCCTAAGGCTAAGCCTAAACTTCAGCGTAAAAACAAGTCTATGACTAATCCTAAGCCTAAGCAAAAATAATATGCTTAACCCGAGCCGGGATGGGCGGACACCGGTTTTGAAAAGTGTCTGTCTTGGTCAACTTTCGGTCATCACCGAAAAAAGTATAATTTTGAAATGAAATTATTTCTAATGCTTGTTTCGTAGTTTTGTGTTTTTCAGTTTTTTGTATGTTCTCAGAATATCTGCTCATAATGATTGCGTAACTTTAAAAATTCATATAATTTATAGCGAAATTTTTTAGTCAGACTTTACTTGATTCAACAATACACCTGGATGCCGTTAAAAGGAATATGGAACAAACAAATATTGCAACTGAACACAAAGCTACAAATCATAGAATAGTGGAATAGGGCCGTTGTTAAGGTGTTACAAATTCATCGGCGTGAGAGGTTAAGTTTTGTTACGTAAAGCGTATGGTTATCTTAGGCCACTGAAGGAAGAATTGCAAGCTACGTTTCGATATTTGAATGCAACCTAGCAGTGCCAAAATACTGTAGTGACCCGAATAAGAGGGGGAATTGATATTTATTTGGCCCCTACAGAGAGTACCCACCGTTATTTGTTTGCGGACTGTTGTTTATTTTTAGCCCACCGCTCTGCCATCCTTCGTTACTGATATATTTCCGGTACTGCAACTAAGTATCCGTTGAATTAGGTTTTATTCGTCTTAAAACCTTTAGTACGTTTTAAAGTTTCGAACTCAACTTTATTTGGTCCTGGAGTCATTTATGCGCTACAATTAGGAATAATTGACATTACCTTGCTTAATTTTAGTACTAACAATTCCAGTAGCAAGTGCTGTTTTATTCTCTTACTCGATTCTCAGGAGCATCGCTAGTGTGCCCCATTTCCACTGAAATTCTTTGGTCTGAAACAATTATTAAGTTATTATTAGGGCAAGACAGCACACGGGTGCGTCGATTGAAGGTAAGTACCAATGATCCATCATCTGCTAATCAATTTTGACCTAACATTTTTTCCATCAAGTGTTCTCCATTTCAAATATTCACACAACTCATCATTGTTTGGTTCCCATAACAAACCGGAACCATCGCTCATCTCACAGGATCCCTCATTGTACTTACAGTGACTACCATCACTACTGGCACTTTCCAATCACCGCAGCACTGTGTCGCATATACACTTTTGTGTGATAGAAAAACGATTCGTAGATGACCATGACGTCCAATGGCACCAATTTCCAAGCCCTCCACCCAGATGCTTCCAATTGACCTTATTTTTTGTAAGATATAAATTTCCTGCGGAAGTTAGCGGTCCGTGTGTGCAACGTTTAAACAGTTTCATTGTTTTGCATTCCTCTTTCGACACGGAAATCGTTTCCTTATTACTCTTTTTAAATGAGCCAAAGTCTCGATTTGACTGCTACAAGCCGACATAATTAATATGTTTTTGTTCCAGCAAAGTTAAAGCTAGAACTTCAGAGTAAAAGAATAAGATCTTGATAGTTTGATCAGTTTTGAAACGAAGTTTATAATAAATATTGAGTCCAAAAGATATATTCGCTATAGACTCATTTCGAAATGTTATTTTGTGCAACTAACATATATCATATGATATTCGCAGGCAATACCTCGAATAGCATATGATATTGAAGAACAAAAGGTGGCCTACATATTAAATAACAGACAAATACGAATTTTTGAATACAATATGGGGTATACAAGCATACAAAATGTCCAATAGTTTAACAGGGACAAAACGTGTCCTAAGCTGCGCCGGTTACAACGCGAACCCAGCATAAGAGGGACTCTCTGTTGCCAGCCGGGTGTACACATAGTATGGGTGAGTTTTGGATATATAATTTATTAAACACTACAATGAAGACATTAGGGACACGCATGTGGATACTATTTTTTACAGTAGCACAGACAGTATGACGTGGATGTCCCATTACGGCTAACATTTAAGTTTAACCCCGCTGTCCCGCGGTCTCCGCTGTCTTGCTGTCATGGCTGTCTCACAGTCCCGATTGTCCCATCTGTCCCCGCTGTTCCACTGTTCCAGGTCCCAGCTGTCCCCACTGTCTCAGTTTTCGCGCTGTCCCAGCTGTTCCCACTGTTTCAGCTGTCATCGCTGTCCCCGCTGTACCAGCTGTCCCAGCTGTTCCTGCTGTCCCCACTGTTCCAACTGTCCCAGCTGCCCCAGCTGTCCCAGCTGTTTCCACTGTTCCGAATGTCCTGTTGTTCCAGCAGTCCCGTTGTCCTAGCTGTCCCGTTATGCCAGCTGTCCAGATTGATCCACTGTCCGCCGCACTCCTGCTTGCTGTTGTCCCTGGACAGCGGGACCTCCCTCAGCGTAACATGGGCCGAGTTTTTAAACGTAAAATCTAATGTTCACCTGATTGAAATTCAATATCGATTTAACTTATGTCCCTATGTTCAGAACAATATTCAGTTTAATCAGTAAGCATACCTTACGAAATAATTGAGTGCTTATCAACATATTTTGTAATTTTTCGTTTGACTCTATATACTCAAATATGAAATACTTAGCTACGTATATTGAACTTCGTATCTGTACGATGTAAACAGCAAAGTTATATCTTCGAATTTAAGCTCATTATCCATGATGATCTATAAGTTCGGTTAGCATTTCCATTTCTAAAAACCACACTAAATGGTTATAGTTTCTGGGTTCGCATATTTATGTATCAATTGGAATGATCGGGCCGCAGGATTTTGATTCTCGTCTCGGTGTCAGAACTGCACAGTCGGGACGACCCCTTTCCTCGAAGTGCTGTGAATATACATGATTTTCCTCTGGGGGTATATGTGCACGAGTATGTATGTGTCTTAACATTACACACTCTGCACATACACAAGCTACACCACGTATACCCACACTCGGCAAGTCTCGGTAAGTCGGGATATGGCTGGTCTCGGGCTCGGTTTCTTAGTCTCGATGATTTGGAAACGAGACTAGGAGTCGAAGGTTCGGAATATGTATTGCTGTGTTGTTAAAGTAAGTGATCTCCGATGAATAACATTTCGCTGTGAATCTATGAATTTTATAGTTAAGCAATGTTTATAGACTACCCAACCCAGATAATCGGGGGTAGGGATATAGCATTAGAGAGCCAGGCGAGTTCATCCTATTCTGGCCGGAGTCTCCAGGTTCGTTCTCTGATTAAGTACATTTAATTCCGTCGAACTCGCTTACAGATAAATAAGCCGGTTAGAATTTTAATAAAGCACATTAAACTAATAAATTCACAACAATACAGAGTATATACAACTAAGTTCTAAATTGCAACAAAACTAGGTTTAAATTCTATTGAAATCTAATCAAACATTAGACATAATATTAGAAAATCTCTCCAGAGAGCGTACAAAACATGCACCAGAAAAGAGCTGCTTTCTCATTGTGAGGTGTATATTTTAATAGGTTGGCCATTAAATACGACACCGACGGTTCCGGTGAATTTGATTCGGCAACGAGTGGAAGTGAATTAGGATCTCCACGTTAATCGAAAAAAATTAGCTATCGGATTTACGACTATAATTTCAGCCAGCGGCTGAACAAAGATTAACTAGTGACGCGATTACAGAACAAAAATGTACACAATGTCTTAACAGCAGACACCTACGATTTCCACAAAATTGCCAACAGGAAACTACTAACTGTCGGATCCACACAGAGATGTATTAATTAAGATGTATCGAATCAGAAACACAAGAATTCATAAGTTACTTCGTACCGATCTAACATGGAAACTGGTTTTGACCAAAAAAATTAGCTATAGGATTTACGACTATAATTTCAGCCAGCGGCTGAACAATGATTAACTAGTGATGCGATTACAGAACAAAAATGTACACCATGTCTTAACAGCAGACACCTACGATTTTCATAAAATTGCCAACACGAAACTACTGACGTGTTAACGCCTTAAAGGAAGCACAATGTCAGTTAACACGTAAAAACGAACAACAAAGATAACAAAAATGCAAACTAAAGCTGCTAGCTACTGTCGTCACGTCGACTTACGTAATCATCCTCTCCTTCGGACTCCACTTCTCACGGCGCCAGATACATTTCTTCTTCACGTTGCACAGCCTTTCGTTCTGAACAAGTGTCACCCTGCCAGAAGCTGACACGTTTCGCACGCGATTCTTTTCGGTCACGTAATCTTGTCATCATTTGGTCATTCTTAAACTCATCCAACGTCCGCAATCGTCGTTCATGGGATTTTCGAACCTGTTTTTGTTCTCGGGCAACTTCACACTGCAAATTACCCGTGTCCTCGAACAACCCATATCACGCTCCTATTGCGAAGTAGCCGGTTTCTTCGGAATTGTCCGTGGATGATTTTGTGGACTGTCGTTTTCGAGATTACGGTTGGAATGCAACGACGCCCATTGTATCTCGTGACGCGCAGTACGCTCACAATTCGTCAGCTGTCTACTCGTCGCTGCTGCCATTGTCCTTGAACAGACTGACAATTTTTGGTACATCCCCGGCAATTTCGGATCGATCGGCTTCGCGTTTTTCAGCAAGATGTTCGATATTGGTATCGTCGAACCGATCACGTTCGTCTGAATATCGTTTGCTGGCATGTATCTTGAGAATTTGATGCGGCACTACTGCTTCCTTCGTGTTGTTACTTATGTTACTGCAAAAGCAATCTACACGAAATTGGTAAACAAATGGCCGTTATCACGTTTTCGAAGAATTCCTCGTGGAATTTGTATTCATTCGTTGACAGCGAAATAGTGGGCGCGTAATCGATATTCGAAGCCGGAACATGCACGCTCAACTTATAACCATACTCTTACATATGGCAACGAAATATCCGGCAATGCCACCGCCTCCGAGTCCCTATCTACCATAAATGTCCCCGTGTTCTTGTCATCATGCGCGGTTCCTTTGTCATCAACACATCGCGCATGTGAACATCCCTTGACGCTATCGCGTCATCAAATGAAACCTTACGCGTAGCCGACTTTTTCACCTTCGGCGAGTTTCAATTCCTCGCCGACGGCAATATCGCATTAGTCGACATAGACGACTTCATCGTTGTATTGCCAGACGCCATATCAATTGTATCGCCATCAGTGGTTCTTACACCTGGACGCGCCGTACTACCATCCATTGTCTGCTTGACAAATGGCTTCGACCTGCCCTGTACG
The DNA here is from genome assembly GCA_030248215.1 of Enoplolaimus lenunculus. Classification (NCBI taxonomy): domain Eukaryota; kingdom Metazoa; phylum Nematoda; class Enoplea; order Enoplida; family Thoracostomopsidae; genus Enoplolaimus; species Enoplolaimus lenunculus. Next base: position 19,790 of record JASANG010002578.1, read on the forward strand.
TACATGATCCCAGCAGCCAGTTCGCGATCTGCCAACGTTTGCCTTATCAGTTGTAACGACTCACCAGCCTCTCGCAGTTGCAGCTTTATCCTCCTCCGCTGTACTATCGTCCTTCTTCACGGAACCCACGGCTAGAGTCGTTCTCAAGTACCAAAGAAATCACTGAATGCGACGTTGTCACCTTCGGACTCTGCGATATCTCCATAACGTCGTCATCTACTGGTGCACCAACTATCGGCGGCGTTACCGCGACTGTAATCGTAGATTTTGAAGCGCTTCACACTGAAAGTTCTGTTATCACCCCTTCTTACGTTTCTTGAGCACTTGGTAACCCCCTCCTGTTTCCTCAACGAATCCGGCTTAAGAACAAATTTCATCACACTTTTCTCCACAACACCCGAAAATAAAACCGTCTGTGAAGACGGCGTCGTAGTTTGCTGTAGATCTCCCGACTACATCATCTTCGAGATCTTGTGTCGGAAACTCCAAAATCACTTGTTACGCATTTACCTTTATCCGTGCCTTGCGTCTCGCGTGTTTCCTTGCCTGCCGCTTTTTCATCATGCACCATACGCAAAACCGTTTCACCTTCTATCGCACGCTCAGTTCGACAGTGATCCCTTGATAACGGCTTCCACGACAAGCGTTTGGGCGAGCTGCGAGTTTCGCTTGACTCGTGTTTTCGAAGGCGACTACTTCATGATTTAGATCTACCACATTGACTTGACGTCGCAACGTCAACGCTACCGTGAGGTCGGCCAACATAATGTCCATACCCACATATCGTATAAACGACATGAACTCCGTACCTTCGTCATCTTTTGGACGTCGATTCTTAATCAAACGGCGGCGAAGATAACCAAAGTACCTACTACCGAAAGGTGTACTGCCCTTGTCGAAATCAAAGTACTCATTAACGCACGCCGAAGACGACGATTTTCTTCACATTTGTGACCATGAATCATCTGCAGATATAACCTATTGTCATCCGGAAACGGCTGGTCTTTGTCATCGGCACCAGTACCAAATGCCGCTTCACACATCGTCTTGCCAGCCGACTTGCACCACCAGAATTTCACGAAATGCGGATTACGCAAAAAGTGGTATAACTCCTGATGGCAATCGTACGCCAAACGCTTGCGCCTTCTGTCGTACCAATTTGAATAGTCTGCGCTCATACGTGAAGCAACTGTTAGGAAACGGTCCACTCTTTCGTTCGTTCGGCAAAACGTTGGACGTACAGCGTACGAAATCATTTTCGTAGTGCTGGTAGTACTCGTTCATACGATCGTACAAAAAATGACGCATTTGATGTCCAACAAAATTATATTCGTTTCAGTTGTATTTTTTGAATTTTGAGGACTACAAATTTTTTTGCAGTTTTGCTGCTGTCAAGTAAATTAAACCTCAAACTTTTCGACATTGTTGTGTCAAAACGCAGATAGTTGTATTTATAGATGACATTTAAGGAATCGTGGCAAAAAATTAAGTTCCAATTCACGCTAAAATATCATTTTGATAAACGCTAAAAAGCGTTTACTATTAATAGAGTTAAATATACTGGCGATTGACGATTGATTTTTGTTGAAAAAAGCTGAAAGCGTATATAGTTTTGACACTGAAAGTGTTCTATATTTTATCGGAGTCTTTGATGTGAGGCCGTGTCATATTCCTGTATCTGTGTTTGTCAGTGTGTTTTGCTAAAAATATGATTTTGCGGTAATTTTTGTGTTTAATATTATAAATTTTGAGCAGATGCAACATTTTATTGTGCTAGAACGACACAGAAGTACGAAAAAACATTCAAAACTTTTCTAAGGAAAAATTTTATTTTTATGCTCGGTAACGGTCAAAAATTGACAGAGACCGAGACCATGCAGTCTCGCTTGTCTGGTCTCGGTATCGGGTCTCGGTTTTTGGCCGAGGCCGCACATCCCTGTTTGACGTTGTTGCGTCTTAAGCGATGTGGGATTCGCTCAAGACTTTCTCGTTTGATCAATCCCACTCGATTCATGCATAAAAATTCTGTATTGTTTATCTAGTTAATTGCTTTCGATCAGTTAACTTCAATAATTGATTGTCATTTAACTTTTACAGAACCAAAAATCATTTCCAGTTTGTTGATGCGACGTTTCAGAAAATTGTTGCCAGCTAACAGACACACTAAATCATTGTTATATTTGTCAATACAAATTATCCATACAGTCTCTCAGTTTCTAGTTCCAATTCCGATTACAATTCCGGTATTAATTTGCTCTTCCATTCCCGGCGCGGTCCTTAACTTTGGGCAAAACTTCGAGCAGATATCGTGCAGACCGTGTAATTCCACCAGCCACGACCGCCTGTCAAACAAGAGGGATGTGGGCATATATGCACGATAAGTGTTCGTAAAGCATGCATACCATACATGGGCACGTATACCGGATCATACGTGTCGACAAACGTAATCAACTATAAAACAGTTGGAGAGGCGGTCGTTGTGGCGCAATATATAGCGTGATGTTCCTGTTCCTACTTAATAGACTGATATCAATCGCGCAAAAACTTTATAAAACCTGCATAACCTTCTAAGTATTCATTTTTCGTTACAGCACATCAAATACCAAACATTGTTCGCAACGTTACATATTTCCGTCGCAGTGCGATTCTAGTTTTATGAGTAGTGTTTTTTGTTAAACATTGCAGGTTTTAATTTAAAGTACTTGTCACATTTTGCTTTGAGACAATGGAAAGGAACGCCGGTGCCGGGGCCATAGGCCTTGAAACCGACCCCGGTTAAAATTTCGACTCCGAGGTAAGTGTAAAAAAGCCAGACTGTAGCAGAAAGTGTGAAATAAATAAGGGTTGCCGAAGAATCATATAATTTTTAGCACATTCACTTCAAATATTATCGCGTTACAACCTCTTTGCAGAGTTTGTCGTGAAAGATGTAAAAGAGTAATGGTTTATTTTTTCGGTTGTTGAAACGGATAACCAGGCGCACACTGCTGTGTGTTGCACTTTTTCCATATGCCCGTATTGCACTTGACTTTAGTTTAGTAGACATGTCTCACATGTTTACAGAGCAAGCATCAACTAAATTTAAAAATTGTTTAAATTATTTAAATATTTTGTAAATAATCATGATCTCTAGTGCAACATATGTTGAGTTACTGCATAATTGCGCTCAGTATAACACACGGATGCGTAAGGAGCGTGACGTACGACTACCATTTGTGGATGCCCAAACTGGAATTGCTCAGGTAATCGCGTTGTTCTATGTGTATATTTTAGTAGCTGAAGATCAAGGTGCAACCGGATATCCGGTTCCGGGGTTCCGTTTTATTATCCGGCAAAAACTGAGATCCGGATCCGGTATGCGGTATAAACCTACCGGATATTTACTGTTGTGGTGCAGAATATCGTTTAATATCTGGCTGCGATTACATTTGTGGGCAAGTCAAGAAATAACTTAAGCGAGCGAGAACTACACGCATTTTTGTATTATTTCAGTTTATCAGCAGCAATTAGGAATTTTTAACACACGAAAACCTTGAGCACGCTAAACATACAGCGAAAGAATAAATTATTTCAACATATACAATATCCGGTATCCTGTTCCTGTTCCGGTAAAAAAATTAAATAGTAAAAAATGCAATATCTGTATCCGGTTTCGGTATCCGGTACATTACTATCTTGTCGCACCCAGCTGAAGATCAATGCTGGCATCCACTACTACCTATGTATTGGCAATTGTGTTCATAGTGAACACATTGTTCTGGTCTGGTCCAATGTACATATCAGTTTTTACGCAGGTGTTTTACCTAGAAAGATTATCTGATTACAGAGTGCAGGCAATCTGTGGCGGTCACGACGTGAGCGACGTATTGGAGATGCTGAATCTGGCGTTGTCTATTGGTATCCCGCCAAACGTTGGAAAAAGAAGAAAAATTCCATTCCAATTGGCCCGCTGTGTACAAGCATTTACGGACGAACCGCAGTTGACGGTAAGTGTTTGAACCAAGTAGCTTAAAACGTATTAAAAGTTGAACTTCTTGACATGCCCAGAAATGTAATCGCAGAAAGATGTTAAAGACGATCACTTTTAAAAAGCAGCGCAACTGTGCATATATACGGTATTCGGTAGATTTGTACCGGATAGCGGAACCGGACACGGATATCAGTTTTTGACGGATATTAATTCGGAATCGGATATCCGGTCGCACCCTGGTTTGAACTAAAACAAATTTGATTATACAGAGAACAGTTTGGTTGGATACAAAAGAAAATTGGAGCCGGAACTGGTTAGAAAAATATCCGCTGGAGCGGGATACCGGAGCCATTAAGCGCACATTTCAATAACAAGTAGGGATGTGTGGTGTCTACTCTACACCAAAATTTGGGTACATGCCAGTACCGATTCCGATGTTTATTTTAAATATATATGTATACCGATGCCGATACCGTTGCTAATTCCAATTTTAATACACGATATTCAAGGAACAGATAGTATACAATATTACATCACTACGTATATATAACTGCGAAGACTTGAACATGAACTCTAGCAACAATAAAAGTAACAACCTTAAAAGATTATAATTTTATGAGAACGGTTCATTTCAATATTTTTTCAAACACAAACAAAACAGATAATAGTTCCCCCTCAGCAATTGAAACAAAATTGACATCATTGCAACTCAGCGGCAATGTTTGCAGTATCGATGCCGATACTCACGAAAAGGGCCGATTATTACCACACCCTAATAAAAAGGGCTTTATTTACTTAAATTGCTATATATTATTTCGTTTCCATAACGGTTTTTCATATTAATTGTGTTCCTTGTTATGTTCACTGTAGTCATTCCGAACAAAGGTCACGACGATATTGTAATTTTGTTCATAAAAACAATAATATAGAGTTATAGTTTAAGTGAATCCAGCAATGCTGAGTCGGAGCCGGGTATTGATTTTTGTCGGAGCAAGATAACCGCGCTTTAATATAGAGTGTATTTCACTTTACAGGCGATAAATAGTCAACGACGTGGATTAGAGGAGAAGATTGGAGAGTTTTTCCTACCTGGATACTGTTTCTGCTCTTGAATTTAACCGCTGTTTGTTAAAATTTAGGCGAAAACCCAATGCCTGGGAGTTTTGATCCTGATGCGTCCTGGATGATACCGTCAGAGTTGGAAGATATTTCGGAGCCAGAATACGAAGACCCATCAGATAATGATGACTACGAAGAAACTTTAACTCGGGTTAGTGTTTACATGATCTTATTCTATGGAATATTACGCGAATGCTTTTATTTTATACGAATGGTATCAGGTACGCGGTTTCGGTCTCGGTTAGTCTTGGGATTTGGCTGGTCTCGGTCTCGCTTTTCTTCAATCTCGGTGGTTTGCAAAACGAAACCAAAGAGGTGGAATAGTGATAAACAATTGCTATTATAGCTAAGCAGGTTAAGGGCGCAGCAATGATTTGCCCGTATTTTGGACTAAATGGTGAAGTGAACCACTAAAAATAAATTAGTACTTGTTTACTTCTCTCAACACTATGACTGTTTTAATAGAAGTCTCAAGTTCCCCCAAAGCGATTCTTTTACTACATTATGATCAGGATGCGACCGGAAATCCGGTTCCGGCTTAATATCCGGCAAAAATACCGGATATGTACGGTTGTGTTGCCGAATATCGTACAACAGCTTTTTACCAGTGAGCGTATTTAACTTCTTGCTGCTATTACATTTCTGGGCAAGTCAAGAAGTGCAAGTTTTGATACGTTTTAGCTACTTTAACTTGCGTACGCGAGCGAGAGTTAAACGCATTTTTGCATTAAAAATTTCAGGTTATCAGCAGCAATGATAAACTATATAACAGACGAAAACCGTAAGGACAGTAAAAATATTGCGAAAAATAAATTATTTTAACATATTATATATATAATATCCGGTTCCTGTTCCGGTTAGAAACTCAATATACTACCCGGTTCGGGTATGCGGTAAATTAACATCCGGTCGCACCTTGATTATGGTATGGATGGCTTAGGTTTAGGTTTACGCATCAGCTTAGGCATGGGCTTCGCGAAACTACGGGCTAACTATCTGATATCATTTAGGCCATGCAAGTACGACTGACTTTTGCAGTGATGATAAAATGTTGATTACTAGAGTGTTTTAATAAACTCGTAAAATCGATTTCGGATACGGCTTTTATTTCACTGACGTTGCTAATCGAATTGCACTGTTTTATAATCAACATTGTAGACGCGTCGGGGCGGCCACGGTAACGGAGGTAGCAAACGCGGTGGCGGCGTCAAAGGTGGAGTCAGACGTACAGGACGTGGAGGTGGTACATCGGGTGATCATGAAAAACCGTACGGATGCACAATTTGCGGTGCGCGTTATAAAACCAAACCCGGGTTAACGTATCACCGTCAATCGCAGCATAATCTTGGAGGCACTGTCGCAACAGTTACGGCTTCAGGTACGGCAACACTTGCAGCCCCACCTCCGCCTCCACCACCAACTTGGGGTTCCGAGTCGAACGACTCTACAACTAGATTTACCAATAGTCCAGTTATATCAGTTAGCGGAGGAGCAAATGCGACAAATGGCGGGGTTACTGGAATGTCGTCTGCTGCAACTACTTCCATCAACACGAATAAGGATAAAGACAAAGAAGGTACTGGACAACTGACAGGTGAGATAGCTTTGATTAATAGCTTTACAACTAACGCACGTGGTTGTGACGATGGTGATGGTAATGTTGATAATGGTTTTGTTGCTAACGGTTTCATTGCTAATGACAGTAGTTCAGGAAGCGATAAACATAACGCCGCCGCGACTACAGAAGTTGTGATGGAACCTACGAGATGTAGAGCTCAGGTGTCCGCCGCAGGACAGTCGGCTATTTTGGCAGATGTTAATGAACCGGCGGCAGCAAAAGCCACAACAGGTAAGCAAACTCGTTAGATAGACTAAAATACTATTAGTGCTATGATGTTACGTTACCATCGTTGTGTTGTGTGTTTTGTTCGATCTCTACTTATTGGTGTTATAGTTATTGTCAATTCAAAGTGTAACAACCTTACAGTATAGACGGTTGGCACTACACGCCTTCCAACACTGTTGGTGACCTAAGGACAAAACTACTCGCTCGATAGTAATCTTGTAAAAATCACAATTAGCTTTGACGCGCCTATGCAAAATTTCCTTACTTCTCACACTTAACCCACGGCAGGGATATAACTACTTAAACATATATAAGCACGGTATGACACCCGAGGGCAAGTAGAATACTCCGATGTCTGTCGGGACTATACCCACGTTTCCTTATACTTTGATTACTTCACTCAAACCCTATATAGTTCCACGCTGCCCAAAGGCAATTGTAAAACTCGAATGTCTGTCAGAAGTAAACTTAACTTTGAACTCACTGCGTCAATCTGCTTGGAAGCTCAAGAGCCACAAAAAACACCGTAAACTCAAGACTACACGTTAATAGCTAGAAAATCGTACTGGTAGCACTGACAGCAGTTTGCTGTAAAACGCGAACTGAGCTCTCCCCTGAACAACCAGCAGCACCAGGCTGCAAAACTAGAATTGACACACTTGGCGTTTGAAACCACCACTTTTGTACTCATAATTTGAAAATTTACCTAAATTCAAGGAATTCGAATAAATTTTTTACAGGAATTCAGAAAAGACATAACGTCTGACGGTTTATAAACTTTAATTCAGTGTAGTATTTTGTCATCTGGAGCACTGGCACAGGTAAACGCAAAAAGCGCCAGGGGATTGATGATTTAGGCAGTTGTGATGGGAACGATTTGGACAATCATTCCTGCGTACAGTTCTGCATTACTGTTAACTGTCGAAGCAAAAGTTGCCGATGCTGCGTCTGAATACCACTGACGGCTAAAAAATTGCATCGTTGTGAAACAAAGCTGAGATTGTATTTCTGTGCAACATATCACAGCTTGCTTGTGAGCGCCAGTTAAGCTTTAAGCAGTGTGAATTCTACAGTCTTTTGAAATAGGTGCCATTCTTTAAAAAAGATATTGCATGAATGTTTACTCAAAATTGGTTCAAGCCCGTTGTTTCAAAATTTTACAGGTTACAAATGAAAATTCTATTACCATGGCTGTAATAGGGGCCACTTTAACAAATTGTTTAAATATGTATCAAGTGAGATTTTATATCAATATTTTTGCATGTTTTGTTAAAGTGTGCTTGCTGTTGATTTGTCAAAATCAGTGAATATGTAGGTCATTCGGCACGGGTTTCCCCCTGGAAGTGTCATATCATTCTGGCGATAAATTAGGGGTTTCCGGTATTTCACGTGTTAATGTTTAACAGCCAAGTTATTCCAATTCCGTTAACAATCGGTATATAGCTTAATGCAAACACGGAGCGAAAAACTTTGCTTCAAAAATTGTGTGAAATAAAAATAAATATTCGAAAAAACTAATAACAACTGGACACAACTTTCCGCTATAACGTGGATTAGTCAATTCACAGTTAAATAGCAGTATGCTTGAGATGTTGGCTCTGTATCTGTTACAAGTACATATTTCGACCGTTCCGCAAAATAGTGGGTGGTCCGCGGGCACACTTTGCCCCGCGGACCGGTCCGCATAAAGTCAGACCGAATCAGTCAGGCACTGCAACGCTGATCCGGTTACTGAACAATTGCAGATTTATATGCTCCTTTGACCCGTCATAAAGTTTTGCCCTTTAAACCCTGGAAACCAGAGCGATAAAATTTGAAACAGCATATCTGTTAGCCACTATTAGCTACATACGGTCGAAAAAGACCGTTGAGAACTTCCGGACCGGTAAACATCACTAACTGTTACAAGAGCCTTTGAATACTTTCTTCTGTTTTATTTGTAGCCTTAGCCTTAGGACAATGCTTGGGTATATATAGTATATACCTACGCGTTAACCTAAGCCTTTGCTGAAGTCTTAACCATAAATGTTGGGAAAGTGTAAAAGAGCCGCTAGATATTTCATTTTACTAAAGTGCAATATAAGTTTTAATTTTGTTCTGTTAAAAACGTGCAGAAACGAATTACATAGTTTGTTAATAGAATAAGCAGGTAACCGCAACAAACTAACGTTTGACTAAGCTGACCAAACGATGTTTTCAATGAGAAAATTACTGCACTAAGTTAGCGGTGGTGACCGTACATTTGACTTTCAGTGAAATAATTTGTTATATTATTTTCTTTTGATTCGGCTGGAAATATATAGATGCAGGTACATCAAGGCTTTCAAGTCGAGTTCAGAATTATACAAAGAGGTGCTTAACTAGGCAATGTAACGTTGGCTATTATAGCATTTAATCGTCGCTATGCGGCACGACATGTAAAGATAACGAGCCATGTCGTGTTCAAGTACTCAGTAATGCAGTGATTGTCTGCAAGTGCTTTAAGACGTAGTGGCAACAGATTGCCAGATATCGCAATTCGGCGCTGTATATAGGCTTATGGGTTACTTGGCTGAAACTAACAATCACATTAGGAGGTTATGTTGTTGTGTTTCGTAAATAGCACAGTTGCAGATATGCAGAATACCAGGGTTCAGTCGGAATTCCTACTTCGGCCGAAATTCCTACAGCGATTCAATTCCTGTTCCTGTTCCTGCATTCAAATCAGTTCAATTTTGTTGATAAACTGTTTCTGATGCGTTTTCGTAAAATTCGATGATAAAATAGGTGAAAATTCACTTAAGCTACCGATTTTTTGCCAAGGTTTCTAAAAACTCCAACAGTAATTCGGTGAGGAAAATTATTTCAAATTCCGGTTCCTGTTCTAGTTCCGGTTCCTCCAGTAATCTTTTAAATGTTGTTCAATTTATTTTCAGCAAATATATCAGATCCATCAGGATTATATTGTGACTTTTGTCTTGGAACTGATGCGGAAAACAAGAAAACCGGCAAACCGGAAATTATTGTTCCATGTAACGATTGCGGTCGAGCAGGACATCCATCATGTCTTCAATTTACACCGAATATGATTATATCAACCAAAAAGTATGGATGGCAATGTATCGAGTGTAAATCATGTGCGTATTGTGGAACGTCTGAGAACGATGTAAGTCAACCGTTGTTCTTTAATTTTGGCCAGCCAGTCTGCTGACGAATTTTGGAGAGTTTTTCTAGTTCTAAATTAGAAATCTTTGTACAAAGATTACCAGATTTTTAAGTACTATTTTTTCTGAAGCCGTAGTGGGAATGGCATGCTTGTATGTAAATTTTTTTAAAAAACTTCAACTGACTGCAATGTGCTTTCAGTTTAATCTGATGGTAGTTTTGTTAAACTCCGTTTACACGTACACGTTTTTCAACAAAAACTCGTAGATGCAGTTCGTAAGTGCAGGTTTTTACATTTGAATCTTGTAACTGCAACACTACTAGCACGTGAAGTTTTTGCAGCGAGAAATTGCAGCTGCAAGTTTTACAACGGGTTTGCGAAAAACTTTTAGCTGCAAGTTCTCGCTGCAAAAACTTGCGCTTGTTACTGAGGTTTATAGGACATGCAACGCACGAAGCCATGTTTTGCGAACGATCATATATAAAGTATACCATCTATCATCAAGTGTTGTATTTCTTCCACTTATTGTATTACTTTTTTATAGGATCAACTGCTGTTTTGCGATGACTGTGACAAAGGTTATCATATGTATTGTTTGACGCCTCCTCTTGATGTTCCACCGGAAGGATCGTGGAGCTGTGACAGATGCATCCGAGAGTTCGGTTCTAATGCAAGCAGTGCGGCGGCATCAAAACAGCTTGAACATGCGAATACATTAGAGAAATCGTCAAACCTTGGCTCGGAAAAATAATGCGGATGTAATATTTTGGTTAACGTGCAAACCGAAACTAAGTTATACTGGAACTGGAACGCGAAATGTACATCGGAATCGGAACAGTCCCGTGTGAAATCAAGTGTCGGCTCAAATTTTTGCAAAAATATACTTACTTATGTTGTGTTCGGCATTGAAGCGCAAAAAAACGGAATTTTGACGGTTTTGCTCATTCGTCTATTTTAAGGCAGTCGGCGTATGTTTCAGTACAACTTGGAAAGCTGTCTAATGAGAACAAAACAGTCTACGAACAGCATATTTTCTCTTGAAGCATAGTCTATTAGCAGTAACTCGACGGTTTAATATGTTTGCAATTTCAATATACAATAAGTATATAAGAATGCACACTGAGAACTTACATATGCACCGGTTTTTATGAAACTTACAGAAAAATGCAGGCAAATTTGCTACATACAACTGCATTAAAACATGTTAGAGAAGGTGAGAAACGACGATGCCGATTCTGATTAGACGTGCAATCGAAACCAGAACTCTATTTGAATCGTAATCGCGGTTCCGTTTGCACAGTGACTTTGATGATTATTTTGTGCATTTTCATTCATCGGTCGTGTTTCTGTTTTGTAAAACGCCGTAATGGTAGGGACAGTATAGTTTTGCGATATTTATTTTTCCGCCGTGCAGAAAACTAAAATGGGTGTGAAAAGTCACGTATTTATGACATGTGTTGTGTTCCATAATGCTTACCATATATCAGGGCGGCATCGAATCCGCGGTTTGACCGATTCCTATGCATTGTCATTTTGCCTAATCCGAACCTTTGTTGCCACCCTGCCATGTGATCTCGAGTAGGATGTAACCGGAATTGTAAAATACCTGAACAGAAAAGTTAAAAATACCGAAACCGGATAACAAAAATTACTTGTTACCGAAAAACTGATGATTAACGCTATTTTATCGCTTTTAATAGTGCAAAAAACACCATTTAGCATGGCAAACTCGAGAAACGTGCAGAATGCAGTGGCTGGAAACGTATGACAAATTATGGAGTATGACACAAATTGAAAATTTTGGCAATACACGCTTAAAGATTTTCAATCAAAAATATGTTGAATAATATGCCAATTGTTCGTAAATTTTTGAATGAGAAAATTGTTCAATGCCAAAAAATGCCAAGGAATTGAGGTAAAGATGCCGGATTTCTTACCGAAACCTGGTACAGTGAAGAATACCGGATTTCTCTACCGGAACCGTAATTCCGGTTGCACATTGGTCTCGAGGGTCATATTTTTAGGGACTTTTCGTTACTTATCTTTTCTAGCTTTCGTTTACCAAAGATGATCTGATTTTCTGCATATTTAAGAATCCCAGTTGTGTCCTAATCATTCCACGTTGAGAATCGATCATATATATATGCATGTTGTTCACCTCCTCGTATTTCCTCAAATTAGAAAATCTTCCTTAAATTCGGCAAAAGAGACTAAATTTCAGTTTCCGACAAAGGAAATTTAACTTTTTTAAAAAATATTAGCGCGCGTAACTTTTCACGGAAGGAATTGCGTGGTTAAAGTATGAAACACAACGGGCACGTGCAGTGTGCGTATAAGTGGTTATGAACGTCCATTGTCTTCGAATTTCACAAACGTTATTTGCTAAGGCTATGAAGACTCTTCATTCGACATTTTAAGGGAACAATTTGGACATGGAAAATTTTTTCAAATTTTGATCCAAAATTTCTCAAACTTGCCAAAAATCTTAAGATTTGTTCAAATTTCTTTGTTCGATGTCTGAGCAAATGCCGGCTGGTTGTCGAGGTACGGTAGTTCACTTAATAGAAGACGGACTGATATAACTGCATTGAGCAGAATAAGAGGGGAAAATTGATATTTGGCTTCTGCTAAGGGTACTCCCTGTTATTTGGTTATGAATTATTTATTTTTTACCCGGCCTCCGCCAGCCTTCATATATCTGGTATCGCAGCTATCCGTTGAATTGAACGTTTATTTGCCTTGTATATATCAAAAACTGGAGCGATACATAATACATGGTTATAGCTATAGGAATGTACTTTCAAAACTTAAGGGCCCATCTAAAGATCAAGGGCGGAACGTTTTTTTGTGTGACTGCAATAGAGTAAGCTTAAGCTTTACGCGAATTTTTTAAGCTTAGGAATTGTTCATTCTTAGGCCTAGGCTTATTGTTAAGAATATGCTTGTAATACAGTTCCACCCCTGTTCTTTACATTGGCCGACTTAACCTACACTTTCTTTCAATAAAAATTTCGAAAACTTATTTGAACAATTTAGCAGTTTTTTCCCGAAATAAAGTCGTTCGGGAACACATTTGAAGTTTCTTAATTAAATTTTGAACTCAACTTTATTTCGCCCTGGAGTCTTATCAGGCCGTGCTTAATATTGCATCGGTTTTGGGCAGGAGTAGGTGGACAATTTTTTGCAACAGCGCTCGTTATTACGTTATGACCCATTAGCATGGTATATACAACCGGAGGTCTGCCTCCGGCTTCGGGTGACAATCGATTGGCTTCGGCAATCCACAGACAATAGAGCTCTAACTGGATGTCCGTTTCGTGTAAATTTCAAAACATCCGTTACTTATTCTTACTTATGGATAGCTGTACATAAATGTTTTAGGGATCACACAATTTCTCAAAAAAATTGCTGCAATTATTGTCCGATGTAGAATAAAAAATAATTTTTTTTAACATTTTTTAAAAAAATTTGGGTTGCGTATGATATTATTTCTGTAAATGTTTCGATATTCCTAAATATTTGGTTGTTGATTATTTGTACTATTTGTTTAATAACTGTGTCTGTTATTAGTTTTTACCGACGCCCTGTTGTTTGGACTTCCAACGTTTCACCTATGCCCTGCTATGTATATAAATAAACCAAACATTTGCATTCAAACTCAAAGCAAGGCAGATTACATTACTGCACTAGGCATTTTAATAAGTGCATTCTATGTATTTGTAACACCTTAACAACGAGCCTATTCTATTGTTTTTGTACTGTAGTGACCCGAATAAGGGGGGACTGATATTTATTTGGCCTCTCCAGATGTACCCCCTTTGTTATTCGGTTACGGACTGTTTATTTTTAACCCACGATCCGCCGCCCTTCGTTACTGATATATATCCGGTACTGCAATTATACGTTCAATTAAACGTTTATTTGCATTGTTTCAACAGCTTGAGCGATAATACAAGGTTATACCTAGTAATGTACTTTCATAATTTAAGTAAGCTTTAAAGTTTCGAACTCAGATTATTTGGCTTTGGATCATTTATGCGCTACAATTAGGGTTAATTGATGTTTATGGACTCTAATTAAGGTTTAGGGACTCTATCCGCTTTACGGACTCTTAGGGATGCGGACTCGTATTGATTCGGACTCAAAATGGGGACCCCCTCTTATTCGGGCCAATTGCTACTTATCCCATTTCCCTTTTTTCTAGCTAAAATTTGTAGCTGTCGTTTGTTCCAGTTGCTCCAAACAAGCCTGTCTTATTTTCCCGTTTTCCCAGCAAAAATGTACTGCTATTCCAATTCCCAGCGAAAATGTATGCCGTCTAATTTTCCTGTTTTCTCAGGAAAAATTTGCAGTTGTCCCATCGTCCATTAGCCTCAAGCAAGCCTGTACCATAAAGGCGGAGCCCGAAGTGAGGCGAAATTATGTAGTTAAAATGTTTAATTTGTTAATTTTAAAAGTAACAGTGACCATGTAGGGCGTGGGTGCGCTAGCGCTAGTCACAGCCCTATCTGAAATAAATTCAGTTCGCTTTTGTTAGAAACTGAAATTTAGCCAGAGGCCTAAGTACTGTATTGACTGGAATAAGAGGGGGTCCCCATTTTGAGTTCAAATCAATAGGAGTCCGTATATATCCCTAATAAGAGTCCGTAAGCGCATACAGTGCCTAAACCTTAATTAGAGTCCAATAAGGTCAATTACACCTAAGTTTAGCGCATAAATGACTCCAGGACCAAATAATTTGAGTTCGAAACTTTAAAGTGTACCTAAATTTTGAAAGTACATTCATAATTATTACCTTGTATTATCGCTCAAGCTACTGACACAAGACAAATAAATGTTTAATTCAACGGATAATTGCAGTACCGGATATATCAGTAACGAAGGGCGGCGGAGCGATGGGTTAAATATAACAACAGTCCGTAACCGAACAAGGGGGTTCCCTCTGGAGAAGCCAAATAAATATCAGCCCCCCCTCTTATTCGGGTCAATACAGTAGTAGAGCATGAACTGGTTGTACAATGACATTTTACCACTGATAAGCTTCGGGCAGGATTTTCGCGGTCACAGCAATTGTTTAATTGGAACAAACCACAAAATTGTGACATTAACAAATACAAAGACAATTAAGTGCAATCGCTATCGGATTCGAAGCTGACCGAAATCTTACGGCGAATGCTGGCTTGTTTGTCGCAATCACTTTGTAACGCCGCTGGAACTGCTTACGCATTCTGCGACATTATAAATCGCAAAAGCAGCCGTGATTCTCGATGAACGCGATTGCAAGCACGCTTTTAAACGCGACCGCGAACTCGTCAGTCTCGAGCACAAAAAAATTCAAATTCGATTATATATAATCCAGTATACAAACGCGGGACATTGCTATCGCGATCAATGCGTCGTTAATTCTGTCTGCGTGACTGCAGTTTACAACAGATAAAATCAGGGTGTAAAAGCGGGTTTCCATTTCCGGTAAGAACACCCCGGGTTTTATTAAAAGGATAAACCACATTTACATCAACGAAAGCAATTATATAAACCAAAGAAGGCAACAACATATTATCATAACATAACAAAGGTCCTTGAAAATTACCCATTATTCTACTCTGCTTGCAAGGATATTATTCAGAGCAAATATGTTAAAAAGCACACAAGAAACCTAGTTTCAAAACAAACTACAAATCAGGTACGCTGAGAAAAAGACATTCGAAAACCCAGCATGCTATCATTCTGTCGGGTTATTGTTCCAAAAACCTTAAAAAAACATTCTTCTTTTAGATACAGCTTAAGTTTGTACAAATTTCTATAAACATTTTCCTGAAAAACATCAACAACACAGACATTTTCATTGTTAAACTCGAGTTTACATCGAGCACTCCATATTGCCAATTGTGCATGTTGGACGATGAAATTAAAAGCTATTCTCTTTAATGGGTCGTGAATATTTCGTCCCAAAATTAAATCCGAAATCGTTATTTCATTTACTCCAGCTACCTGTTGCAAAACGGGAGTAATGAAAAAACTAATTTCTTGCGCCCGCAAACAATAAATAAACACATGAACATTATCCTCCCGCACTTCAATTCCATCCAAATAACAAAACGAACATATATTTGTCCCATCTGTAAAATGACTAGTGCGGTGATTAGTATACAATGACTTGTGTCTTAACCTAAAATGGACGTCTCGCGCAGAGCCGTCAACATATTTCGCTTTTGCCCATATCCATGATCGCTCGACAAAAATAGGTTCAACTCCTAGCTCGTCTCGCCAAAAAACATGTTTAGGATGCATGAGTCCCTTATACACAGCGTGTATCCACATTTTATACAATTTATTTGCCGACACTGTTTTTAAGGATAACTTTTCGCCAAAAAACCAACAAAAATTTCCATCCATTTTAAAAGATGACTCAATCATTGCAATCCGTATCTCTTTATATAACTCCGGTACATCAATGCGTCTCAGTTGACGTTTAGTCGAAAACTGAACTTGCCGAAAGAAATGTTCGAAACATCTCTTCCAACTCACAACTTCGGTACCTCTTAATATTCGAATATAAAACATTAAACGATTCACTTTCAGTCTGACAAAAATATTTGGGAAATTTATCCCGCCGTGACTAGGTTGTAAAAACAGGATATCCCTTCTAATAATACTAGCGGTGGACGGGTACCACAACCACTTATAAACCACATTGATAGTTTCCTTCACTAGTTGCTCAGGGGGTGTTACTAATTTTATCAAATAATTAAACATACACAAAAATAAATGTGAACAAGATGGATTTTTCCAAAAACAGAGATACCTCGGGGCGGTATTCGCTGTTCAAGACTTGCAATTGCTTCATAGCACTTTATCCAATTTTCAGGAACATCGAGTCCCTTTGAATCAAACCAAAGGCCATAAATTTTCACTCTTTCAACAATAAAGCGTGCATATTGATGGGGTACAAGTGCGTTCCTTAGATCGCCCATTAATAGTATCTGTGTTTTAGTTTCCTTTAGTCGGCTGCCAGAGGCCTTTTGAAATTTTTCAAAAACATCAAAAACCACACTTATATCTGAAATCCTACTTAGAAAAATATTAGTGTCGTCGGCAAACTTAGTCACTCGGGTGTTAATGTGGTATAGTGGTATCCCCGAAATTCTTGAAGTTATTCGAAGATAATGAGCTACCACTTCCGCTGTTATGACATATAATGACGGCGATAAGGGACACCCTTGTCGAATTCCACGGAAAACATGAAAAAATTCTGACTTAAAACCATTAACTATAACAGATGATCTTGTACATCCGGGTTTATAAATACATTTGATCATGTTTAAAAAGTTTTCGCCAAAATTCATGACCCTAAGTGTCTCAAAAATAAATGACCACTCCACCAAATCAAAAGCGGCTTTGTGATCAACAATTAGCAGCAACGCCTTTGCGTTGCTTTCATTGGCATAATGAATAACAGACATGACATGTGCAACACTGTCTTGGGTAATTCTGTCGGGAACCGAGCTTGTCTGATCCGGGTGGACTAAAGATTTCATGACCGATTCTAATCTTTTTGCCAAAACTTTCGTAAAAATCTTGTAATCTATATTCAGCAACGTAATTGGCCGCCAATTATCGCGACACGTTTTCCTTCCATTCCCTTTATATAATAGGGTAATAACACCATCATATGCGGAGAAATTGAGCTTAAGATCATCCAAGAACGCGTTATACATTTTACACAAAAATTCAGATAATATTCCACAAAACAGCCAATAGAATTCAACAGGAATACCATCGTATCCCGGCGTCTTTTTACCCTGCATAGATTTAATAGCGCTCGCTATTTCAACTGACGTAATGGGTCCCTCTAAAGTATTTTTTCCACCTCACTCAACTTGGAAAGACCATTTTGTGCCAGAAAAAAAGTGAGATCTTCTCCGCTTATCCCTTCCGATCTGAATACGTTGGAATACTGCTCAGTAATTTCACCTAGAACTGCATCTGAGTCTGTTACTAACGTGCCATCAGACCTTTCGATCGAGCTTATATGCCTGGCTTCCCAGTTCTTACGTTGAAGAGACTTGACTGTTGCTAAAGAGGCGTTGTCATTTACCTCACTACCGTAGTACGTATTATGCCTGCAAGAAGCAATATAAAATGCATTCAATAATTCGATTTCATTTTTTAGCTTTTTAAGACCCGATCTGAGATTCGGATTGTTTGGATACTGTCCTATCAGCATTTGTACATTAATAACTTGGCTCTCTAATGATTTCCTCAACATGTCGCGTTCCTTAGCTTTATTTTTACCCAACTTTACAAAGAAGGTTTTAACATCAGCCTTAAATACTTCCCACATCATAGAAAACCCTGTGGAAATGTTCATTAAATGTTTGAGCCGCGTTAAAACAAAGGTCTGTACGCCGACTTCACCCAAAAGCATTGTATTCATTTTATAGTATCCTTTACCTCTCTTTAAATTAGGTAAGCGAATCTTAACTCTAAACAACCTATGATCTGTCTTGTTCACTGCGCGAGCGGTACACAAAGCGCCCGGTTTCGTTACAGAAATACCATAATTTCCGTTATTTTTATGCTCAAAACTGGTTATAAATAACGTATATATCGCTATTTTGCATTACAAGATTTACAGTATCGGCTGCAATTGTTTGATGTGAAATAAAAATTACGAAATTCATCAGAAATAGTGAGAAATTTGCGTATCCGCGATTTTTCTTCATGAATACTTGCGTGTCGCAATTGTGCTGACAGCAAAATAAAACATTATTGAAACTTTCATTCTTTAATATCCTTTTTACGTTTCCTTATTTTAGTCACTATCCGTTTCCTTATATTTTCAATTATCCATTACGCCTTGGACGGAACACATGAATTGAAACACTATTTCGCACATTTTCAGATAAACCATATTTAACTCACCCTAACTTTTATGTTATTTCAGCAGGGATGGGTGGTCTCGGCTAAAAACTGAGACCGAGACCTGACTTCTGAGCCCAGCCGTGAAAAGTCTTAATCAATTTTTAGTCATTACCGAAACACCGGAAATTTTCAAAAGGAATTCTTTGTAATACTTTATTTCGTGAATATGTAGGTTTACTAATCAGCATTTGCTAAATCTTTGACTTATAAATTCGGTTTTGAACCACCGAGGCTCAGAAAACCGAGACCGAGACATGACAATTACCGAGGCTTGTCGAGGCCGAAACACCCAACCTTGCATATCAGTCATATTATTTTTATGTCGACGATAACAAAACTTCAGCTGTATGAAGTCGGTCAATAGTATCTGATCGTTCATTGAATACTTTTAGAAACCAATCAATGTGCGCATGCTTCTCTTTGACAGTGTAATAGCAATTCTTTGACAATCCAATTATTACCTAAATATATGATACATGCAAAATCATTCTACATAAACGGTACAAAACGGTATCATTAATATATTGCGAAAAGTATACAAATGCAGACAAAATTATAGAAGACCGCAGCGTTAGCGGAGCGACCCATTGCGTATGCTTTTCATAATAATGCTATTTTATTACAACTTTATACCGAAGCGCGAAAAGTTTTTTCTATTCTGATAGCAATCTTCCAGCGAGTGGTGTCGTTAGTTTAAACATACTTTACACAGTGTATCTTATGCATATTCGAATAAACTCGTGCACGTGATTCTGTTCGATCCTACAGAAATATAACCAGCGACTTGCTATTTCAGCAACAAACCGCTGGCTCAAAACCGGCCCCTCCACACCTTTGTACACAACAAAACAAAAAAACAAACAGCGCTAGTCTAATTTACCAGTTCCATAAATTCACGAATCGGCTTCACATCGGGAAATTCTGACAAGCGAAATTCGAGAAAAACGTGTTCGTGAAACCTGGTGTGTAACTCAACGTCCCAATCTACAATTCAGAACAAAAGACACATTTGACCTAAAAGATGTTACGAGCAACGTCGTACTCATGAGAGCTGTGCACAAGCAGCGTAATATTTAGCTAAATTTATATTAAGGGTACCTAGTATGTCATCAATATCAACGTACAGAGTCCCGCAGATAAGAAATATACGATCATAAATGCTCGTTTTTCATTCTGACTAACCGAATGAACTCTCACTCTCTCTCTTTCTGGCTGCATGTGGACCCTACAAAAGTTATAGCAAAGGTTCATGGAATGTGGAACTGCACTTTTTAATAATCGAGTTATTTTCATTGTATGCCGTATCCGGACCAAAATTACAGCGGAACAACAGGTCTGTTTTAGACAACAACAGTCGATCAGTGCAGACAGAGCCTGTATATGATTGAAAGTAAGCATTATTTGACTGTAAGGTTGCAACGTACGACGCATAAAAACAAAGTAGAGTTAGTTTGCATCGATAAGAACTGTTCTATTGTCCATTCAGAGTGTATTTATACTCCAACAGTGGTTCAAGACATCAGATGCAACCAGGGCAAATTCTATATGCACTTGTTTAGAACGCGATATGCAGAAAGCCCCCAAGGAAAAGAAAGCCTATTCTGGAACCACCAACTATATACAATTGTGCAAACCTTGTTCATTGTTTATTGGATAGCGCCACATTTTGTCATCATCCGTCCACTGTATCATTTCTTCAAATCCATGCCGCGGCTCCAGACGTGGTTGGAGATCTTTTTTAACCAAAGTCTGCCAAAGTTCCATACCAGTTGACTCTGAAACAACGCAAAATGTCTTAGCAGTTATTGTAAAGCATGAGAAATTTGTAAAATTCAACGACTTTGAAGTATTCAAAAATACATGGGGAAGAGTATAAATAACTATCTAAACTATACTTAACATGCTTGTCTTGAGATTACAATACTATTGACCGCACAGATTTTATATCAAACGGCATATTTTAAACAAACTGATTATTTGAAAAATACCATTGTTGACATTGTGTTCATCAGGATTCCTAGAAACGACAGAACGATTTTTGCTCTGAGAGCTTACCATATTCAGAAATCAAAAAGATATGCAGTCTTTTCGGTACCCCACTTTAATTTTAGATGAATCGCTGAAAACGTTCAACCGCAAACATCTAAAGCCGAACAAGTGTGTAACAATAGTGTTCAATTTATTATTTTAGTTGTTTCAAAATAAACCAATTTAGTAACAGAACAATGTACTTTTCATGTCTTCTGCTGGCATATTTTCAATGGCAGCAAAGCCTGGACCAGCAAACAGCGTGAAATCTCTGAAAGTAACTAAATACATGACAATTAAAGTTGCTTTGTTGCATTTCGCTTTTGAAGCATCTCAAAAAACCAAAAAATTAATTGACCAATTTTCAGTGTTACGCAAACAGCAGAACGAATCCGGAAGATTAGCTACAATTTGTGGTCATTGTTGACTTGATAATAAGAAAAGTCGATACTAGCTGGGTTTACTAAAATAATGCTTCAGTAATTACTTAAGTCGTCAACATAATAAATACTCAGCTTTTGTACAAAAACAAATAAAGCTAAATTTGAACCAGTGTCACAAAAAGAAAACCTTCATTTTGCTATATATTAAGAGGCGCAATCAGCCTACAATCTCAGTTAGACCAAGGTTAAAACAATTGAACTGATAGTTTGTACCACATCAAAAATATGCTCAGTGACTTAAATATTTACTTAAGTACGATTTTAGAACCGGTAAATTAGCTAAGTAAATGCTTAGCACATACTTAATTTGAAGTTGTACTTAAGTAGAATTTCAAAAACCCTGCCAACGACTTTTTCAACAAGAGTGTGCAACTGGGAATATTCTATGTATAAAAGAATGTACCCAGGGTACATTACGCGTTTAGTCTTTGGCATAGGTATTTGCGAATCTAACAGCTATGTATATAGTACGTAACATCGTATGGTGGAACATTTAAAAATAACATTATAACAACGAAGAGAGCGTTCTAAAAACAGCAGCGTTTTTTAGTTGTACCCTTGGATTTTGGTCACAACACGACTTTGTTCTTCTGCCCAACTCTTTGTTCTATTTCGCGAGGCGAATCTACTTTTATGTTGAGCTCGCCATTCACGCTTCAATTGTACGTCTAAAATTTCTTCAACAGGACGCCGAACTCGATATGCAACTTCCTTTATTCTACCATCTTGTTCATCCTTGGTTTCAGCTTCTACAACGGTCTTGTCCATATCGAGCTCCGACAGCAAATTTCTAAACAAACAACATTTTAGCAATACTAATTTCTAGCAGTCGCTTAACCTTACATCACTACATACAAAAATTTAAGGAACATATATGCTCAATATTAAGTTTTAATATAACGCCTATTCACACGTGAAAGTTTTTGCAGCAAGAACTTGCAGCTGCAACTTGCACGAAATACCTGCAGCTGCAAGTTATTTGCAAGGAAACATCCATTGTTTTCCGAATCTTGACATGAATTTATATGAACATTTCGTAGATCATTGCAGTAAATATCAAGCAGAAGCTACAAATTTATTTTCAGTTCTGCCAATGATGATGAACTAATAAGACTTGCAAGGCTATATTCATACCTACAAATTAATTCTTGGCGTATATTCATCATGAATGATTTGAAGCAAGGATTTACATAAAAATTCATGACTTGAAAACGCTTTATACCGGTAAACTTTCAAGCGACTTGCACCTGCGTTCACAAGTACGAATTAAGTTCAATGACATGACTTCCAGTGAATTAATTGCAACTGCAAGAACTTCAAAGCAGCTTTGTGACCAAACTTTCGCATGCAAGTTACACGTGTAAGTTTTTGCTGCAAAGACTTACACGTCTGAATAGGGTTTTTGAAAAATTTAATTTGCAAAACAGCTTTATTTACAGTGTTTTCAAAACTCGCGTTAAAACACACAAAATGTATGTAAGATGTGGTTGGAAAATTTAGTATTTACAAAAATCTCGAAATACAAAACCATTACAACACTGAATCAAATGACGCCTTTGATGTTGTCGGTTTGTCAGTAAGCAATTGAGATTTCTTGAAACTCCCAACTTCCAGATCAACGAGTTTCGCAATAATTTTTGACTGCAGTACTTGGGACTGAATCAACAAAATGTAAAGTTACTTAAAATATATCGAACTCTGGAGGTATTAATACAAAATGATTCTGAAATACACATAGAAACCTTGCCTTACTCGTTCGGGTTCCATATTAAAATGACTTTAAGCCCAACCAAATTCCTTGGCGTATGTCACGTACATATTCCGTTCAAACGACGAATTGAGAAAAATAAAAACCATATGAGTAAAAACTGTTGTTACAACAATTATAAATTTATCAACAATCATAAACTAATACAAAATCAAACTCAATTGTGCGATTGGTACCTGTTTTTTCACTATGCCCAGAGCGGTACACACTAAATTTTTTGTTACCCATATGGATACCAAATGAAAATAAAATGTGCACATACCTAGGTTTTTGAAATATTGACCTATCCATTTCCCCCCTTCGGAAAAAAGTGAAAAAAGAAAAAAAAAACATTTTTTTCCGTAAATTTTTTTCGGCCAACAACCCTGATATAGACTGATGACGCTGAGTAACTGGAATATTCTTGTGAACGCTTGAGTTTGATTTTTTGGCCAAACGAAATTTCGATAGCGAAGGCCGATAGTACTATTCACAAGTTGCTTGAAAATAATTCTTCATTTTCGATCTCGCTAAAGTATTACCAAAAATCTTACATTTGTTGGAGTTGCAGCTTCAGCCGCAGAAGCTGCAGCGTCCAATAGACGTGAACCTAGAGCAGTGGCGGCATCTGCTGTCTCGCCAATTTCGTTTGACTGTTTGCTCCTATAGAAATGGCATTATAGTTGTAGATACATCGCCATCTATCTACGACAGGACACTGATAGCGAAAATAATTATCGCAAAAATTATTGTTCGGCTCAATTTGATTTCAAATATTGAAGGTATACCATCTATTTTCACAAACGAAATTAAAACATACTATATTAATTGAATATAAAATTGCGTTAGGCTTTGTGCTCGTTCCGCTACCGATTTGAGGGCTAAAGTTTTGCCTAGCGTTTGTGAGCAGGTCTCAATGAAAATATTTTGGAGTTTTTCACTTTTTTGGTAAGGCAATAAAATAAAGGTATATTATGCACCAGTCATGCCCTTACGCCAGATTTCACTTGTCTATTACTTACTTAAATCCTGATAAAATTTATCGTAAAATGCGATGTTGAAATAAATAATACGTAGTGTTATAATACTACTTACTTGATAAGAATCAAAACGTTCAATATTATAACTACAGGATCACCTTATAACAGGAATGGGACATTGACGTTTAGAATTTTAAATTAATGTTTAACTTCAATTTTTCATGGAAAATGAATAAATTAAAAAGCTACTCTGCAAGTTTCTGGCGTCTTCATCCGGCAACTGTCCAGCTGCAATTGATCTGCTTCAAAGCAAGGTGATTTGTTAGAAAACCTTTTACATTTAACTTTGAGGACAAATTGGTTATTGATAACAAAGATAACGAAAAATTCGGCGAAAACACTAGTTTTATTCTGAAGACGCAGGGTGAAAACACCGGATTTCCATATCGAAATAGAAATTATCCTCAATATTAGAACCGATACAGAAATAACGGGTAGTTAAATTTGAAGTATTCTCATCTCTAAACATCAATACAACTAAGTTAAGCGTCAACCTCTGTACCATTGCTATGCACTTACTCAAGAAACTTATCGTTTGCATTTTCGTCGTGGATTTCCATTTCTGACCTAGCGGAAACAGACGAGTTCTGTTTAATTTGAAAAACCGAGCTGTCATCGGAATTCTATAACATCATTTATAATCAGATTTCACGGAAAATACGTACCTCATCAATTTAATACAGCACATGTAAAAATAGCATAACACCACCATTACGAAAGAAAGTGATAAAAGGAATGTCATCTACCTGCATCTTGCTACACCTTTCATTCCTTATAAACGTTAAAGATAAAAATATATAAATACTTCAGGCAAACAGTCATTGTTACCATTGCCTTTATCTTCATAATTATTCAAACCATAAACAAACTAGTGATCAATTACGTATATTACGTACTTTTGAATCATTACTGTAAAATCGCATAACATTCGAATTATGTTTCTGAGATACGAAATGCCGGTATAACATCGCTTTGCATTGTGATGAATGCTTGGGAATTATCCGGCATAGCTGATAAGCACGTGTCATGGCATATATAATTTAATAATATAGTTAATCAAACATAAAGTAAGATGAGCTAAAATATTATAATACCTGCAATGCTATCGTCAAATAAAAAATTTTCTGTTAACTTTTTTCCATTAACAGCTCATTTTCACATGAATATTTTCTACTTCATATAAAGTCTAATTTTAAGCTAGGTTGCGAGCCAAACAGGTCGTAGTGGAAACCGCTTTACATCGTCACTAGTTATTGGCGCTTGACCGTCCCAAGGGGGCTCTCAGTCTTGTGGATATTTTGTATTGCATATACGGGTAGCAATGGATATACACAGTGCATTGTGCATTGCTTCACTTACATTACACATGTTGCGCTGTCGAGTTGCTCATAGTCAACGCCAAGTGACAAACGTTATAGATAGTACATATAAATTGAAAATTTTTCCATTAAGAAAAAATTCAGAATCGTGTTTATGAAATGTCGTCCCTGATTTGAGCAAACGGCGTATATTCTAAAACATACTTTTGAGAAAATGTCTTTTGCAAATTTTGTCATGTAATCATTGGAACTTTTATCTCGAACCTTAGAATATGTTACATATAAACATGTTGTCAAAAAGCACGTTCATACGTGTTACAATTGCTCGGAGCTCGTTTGTCATGATAAAGGCTTTTTAGTCGGCTACGATACTTTTTGCAAAACTAGTCGTTTATACGCCCTTTGCTAAAATCATGTAGAAACAAAGTTATGTGTTCGCGAGACCTTTACAACGGATGTAGACACTAACACTCGAACATATGCAACACAGCATAACGGGGCTCTATATCATAAATTCTTCTCGCTTACCGCACCCCTCCCTCTTCCCAAAAACACACACACCCCCCAACCCGTAACAGTCTTAAATGGCTGGGATGGCCGTGCCAACCGAATAATGTTAAGCCAGTCGCTTGGAACATAAACAGATAACGTTTTTCGCAGCTGTATTAATGCATGAATGCATTTGGTCACAGTTCATTTGCGTATGGCCCGGTTCTAAGAAAGATTGACATATTACTTCGAGGCCATTTTTCTGGTGAATACAGTAAATAAGTTTAGCCAGAACGTACTGGTTCCTGTTCTGACCTGCACAAAACCGCAGTAGTAGCAGAATACACCAGTAATTTATAAATTTACTTAAAAATCATTTGCAGCAAAAAATAAATGTATATCAATGCGAAAAAAATAAATCTAAAGAAAAATGAATATACATAATAGAGAGCAAACCAATTACCCACTCAGTGCGCAGATTACTGACCCGGACAGTAGAAATAATAATAACGCGATGGTCACACATGTTTTATTTCCGTTTTTATACTTAAATAGCATACATTGACTAACATTCTGAACTTGGCTTAACAAGGAGAAACTTTATTTTTTTCACTAGTGATCAAAATATACAAATTATGATTATTGATTATAATAAAGAACTGCAGTGTTACCACGCCAATGCAATTAAAATTCACAAAAGGCTTAATTTTTTCAACAACTCAGCACCGGTTATTCAAATTTTATTCCTTGCGCCAATGGTAAATCTTTGCTATAGTTGATCGTGCTGAAATATTAAAATGGCGAACGTCAGTTTTTACAATACGAGACTGTGTCTGGTTACAAAAACGTTTTTTAAATTAAAACTCAGAAGTTGTTCGATAATTGGTGCTATGTATAATAAAACCGGACAATATGTGTCACCAATTACTCACCACGTTGATCTCCGCATATATTGTTTCCATGCATCACTGCCAGATTCACGTCCGCCACCGGTATGTTTTTCACCGCCTAAAACAATAAGAAGCAACGATCGAATATTAATTCAACACCGGTTACACGCATTTTACCAGTCGGTGTAGGCGAAAGTATTACTATATATTCATAGAACGTTACTGTTGTTTGATAGCAGAACCATGTTAAAAATAAGATGTTTACCAAATGCTCCACCAATTTCAGCACCACTTGTAGGAATATTGACGTTGACAATGCCACAGTCAGAACCCTTTGGTCTGGAACAAATAAATTAATGCTAATTCACAAGAATAGTTAATCGGAAACCACTTGAAAGATCAAAAACCCATTCTAATACCGATTTTGAGTATTGCAACACGAAGCGTGAAATATTAATGCATAAACAAACACACAATACTTTGATACTAACGTGCCCTTACCCAAGCCACTGGAAAACTTGTCCAATATTTTGTGTAAACACACTACTCGATAAGCCTTGCTGTGCTTCATTGTTCCACGCTACAGCTTCTTCCAAGCTCTAGAACCGGCTATGTATACCATTCATTATTATAGATATACCTTCGAAAACCATTTTTGTTTTAAAAAATTTAAATCAACTTTTAGCTATTTCCCTGTTGAACAGCGTACGCAAATCTGTAACTTATTTAAGCTTACAAACACAATATTAACCTCAGTTTGTTGAAAAAACTTAATTTGGAGCTGAATCTGGAAAATTCAACTGGAGGGAGGCAAAAGTCAATAGCAAAGCACATGATTGAAACAACATATGATGCTTCGAATATTAAACCGATTTATCGTTTACTTTTGTTTTCAGAACATAAAGAATCGGCGCGAATGTTTCGGTTAATACAGTATTCGCATTATGACTGAGCCCAGAAATAATTGTTGGTTCCACAAAATTTCCATCGCGATCATTGAGAACTTTTCCACCGATTTCAACAGTTCCACCTTCGGCTTTTGCCTTTTCAATTGCTGACTGATACAACTCGACGCCTTGCTTGCTATGCATTGGCCCGTATAAGGTATTTTCTACAAATAACACTGTCTGTATTTTATGTAATTTGTAAATGATAAGATGCAGTACAGAAATCTTTATTAATTCGTTTACAATTTGTCACATAAAACATTTCTCGAGCAAACAATAAAGCGTCATGGTTTAGTTTCACTTCTTAAATAATACTGTCATGTTTTCGACACAGTGTAGCAAACTAGAACATCGTTTCCTAGGAAATTTCTCAAACGACTATTCTCTGAACCAAAACAAACCCAGTCATTGTGGATCTTGTTCAAACCTAGGTAACCAAACTCATATTAATATAAAAACATCTATTTAAATAACAATGGTAAAAAGTTCTCAAAGGACAATTTTAAAACATGATCTGAGCTTAATAACATTTATACGAAGATGCAAAGCAGGGTGTAATCTTAATATCGAATCTGCTTAGAATTCCGACTCAACAATAGTTCCGATTTCGATTCCGATTGCACAATCAATAAGAATCGTGATTTCCACATTTTAATTTTAGGCCTACTTGTTGTGATATGTTTTATAAATTTCTCCATCATTTTATCTATTAAATAGTTTTCGATAAGTTAACTTATCAGATGAGTGCCAATTTGTTCACGCGACGTTTTTGAGAATCGTTGCCAGCCAACAGGCACCCTAAGTCAATATTATACTTGTTAATACAAATTATCCGTAAAGTCACAAATTTTGTAGTTCCGATTCCGATATAAATTAGCTGTTCCGATTCCGGTATAAATTAGCTGTTCCGATTCTGATATAATCCAGTTCCGCTTTGCACCCTGGTGCAAAGGTAATTACAATTTCGGTTAGATATTTCATAAAGATCTAATTCCGTCTCCGATTGGTCGTTTAAATGAAACCGGACTTTTAAACCATTGCGTAATTTGCTTTTAATTCACAATTACTATATTTGACTAAGGTATAAATTTGACGTTCCAGATCAGATTTATAATGCGGACCCGGTTTACATGCAGAGCTATACTCAACCGTTTAATGGGTCTCCAATTCTGCTTCCAATTTGAGCGTAAGCCTTTTTCAGTCGCTGTAATGTTTCGTCGTACAAGCTTTCATGAATTATCTGAAAAATTATCGTATATAATTATTAATTAAAGATGTCTAATAGAGAAATCTTCAAGCAAAACACTGCGGTGAACGCGAGGTTCACGGTAACCACATATGCCATTGGTGTACGGTTTATGAATTTTCCATATCAGCAAGTCACTTTGTTTGTTGCTATATATACGGCAAGCTACATATTAACTCTGACGAGACCTATCCGCAAATTGCTGCACTGAGCTAGCAGTGCTCAGCCGGAATTCCTGTTCCTATATTCAATGATGAAGGAACCGGAATTTTTACGATTTCGCGGCAAATTATTCTTAAACATTTAAATATTGGAAATTTTGTCTTTGAAAAATTGGTATTTCAACATGAGTATTTTTGCAGTTACTTCAATTTTGTTGATAAACTGTTTCTGGTGTATTTTCGCAAAACTTGATGATGGAATAGCTGAAAATTCGCTTAAACCATTTTTAGCAAGTTTTCTAAAAAATCCAACAGTAATTCAGTGATGAAAATTATTTCAAACTTTTTTCCTGTTCCTGTTCCGGCTCCTGCAAAGTTCCTGTTCCTGTGTCTGTTCCGGCAAAATTTAGTTCCTGTTGGAACCCTGCTAGATAGATATCCATAAACGGTTTCAACCTTCTGCTATGGGTTGTGTGATAAGTGTAGATTCACTTTTCGCGATGAAAACTGTCCATTCTACTACAGGTTGTTGGTGCATAACCAAACCAATAGATATGTTTTACACACCTGCAAATAGTTACTTGTACCAAAACTGGCCAGCTATTACAAAAGAAGCAAACAGTTTTAGCTAAACATTCCAACTGTAGCTATTCTTGGACAAGAACAAAAAACAATAATGTAGCACCAATAGAACATAAACTTACTAGCCGTCGTGTAGTTGTACACCGCTGTCCTGCAGTTCCGACTGAGGCAAACAAAACTGATGGCACAACCATATTTAGATCAGCGTCCTGGCAGACTGAAATTAATGAACTATATAATGTCGAAATCGCTAGTTTTACACTTTTGATGTTTGACTATAAGACAAAACGCAAAACTGAGTCAACTATATCAAAAATCGAAAACGGATTAAATTTCGATGTTTACCAAAATAGCACACGATTTTTCTCAACACAACAACTTTTATGTTTAACTGGATCCAGGTTCTTTCAGCTCATATAACGTAAAAAGCAATGTTTTATCAATAGGCCGGTGCCTCGTAACAACTCAAGACCGATAGTACCATGTAATTATCACCCAAAAGTAACTTGGAACACTCAAGACCAAAAGTAGCATTGTAACCCGCAAAGAGCCAACTACAGTCACGGACAGAATTAAGTGCGCAGAAACCGCGATTGCGTACACTGCGGTTGCGGTTTTGTAGCTGCGTCTGAGTGTTTCAGCGATCGCGTCTCAAACGCGGTTTGAGACGGATCATAGACGCGATATTAATTTTGTCCGCAGTCGCGGTTTGAGACGGATCATAGACGCGATATTAATTGCGTCCGCAGTCGCGGTTTGAACCCCGGTCGCACTCGCGGTTTGAGACGCGATCGTAGACGCGATTTTAATTGCGTTCGCAGTCGCGGTTCGAACCGCGGTGGCAATCGCGGTTTGAACCGCGGTCGCAGTCGCGGTTTTTGCGTCCACGTAAATTGCGGTTGCGAGCTATCGCGATTGCGTTTGCGAGCGATCGCGATTCGAACCGCGTTTGGGTCGCGACTGCGGTTACACTTAATTCTGTCCGTGACTGTACCTTGTAACACTCAAGACTGAAAGTATCTTATTAAAGATGCGCCGATTAATTGGCATCTGTAATAATTGGCACTTCTCGTTAGTATCGACATCGGCACTGCCAAAAAATTGCCGATTTTTTGCCGACACTTTCTGCTCATAACAGTCAGTTGGAACGCTATCGATTTCATTTTTATCGCGTATCAGTGTGTCTAATCCGGGAAACTGTTATCTCTCTTGTGTTTGTGTTTGAAAAACTAACGGAAATGAACCGGTCTTATAAAATTATAATTGTTTATTGTAGTTAGGTTTTAAGTCTTCGCATAATACAATGATCTAATGTAGGATCCTATCTGTTTACTACTAAACATGGCGTACTAAGTTGGAAACGCCATCGGTTAGCCATCAGCAAAATTCTAAGTAAGAATCAGCATCGGTATCGGCAAAAATTATTAACGGTATATACCTACACCTTACCACTCACGACCGAAAGTACCTTGCAACACTCAAAAGTACCTTGTAACACTCAAGACCGAAAGTATACACCTTGTCACACTCAACACCGAAAGTACTTGGAACATTAAAGACCGACAGTGTTTGAAACGGTTTCACATAACCATTTGTAGGGCAACATCAACAGCCTCAAACCATTTTGTTCAGCCTGTGCATGCAAACTTTGCTGCATGACTTAACTTGTTTGTGGACGATACAAAATATAGAGAACTAGTTTCAGAAATGACATACCTACAATTGCGTTGTTTCCTCCGAGTTCTAGAATTGCTTTGCCTGAAAACACTTGCAGTAATATAAGCGACTAAAATAACACCAAACCGTAAAACAGCGAAACAATTTGCAAAACCTGACTCAAAAACTTCCCAGTTCCAAAAAACTACCCATTAGTTGTCATGGTCAAAAGCATCGTTTAGAAGGCGCTACAACGATGTGTATCAAACATATTCCAATTTTTTTAGAAGTCTACGGATTACCGTCTTTCAAAGTATGAACAAATGTAGACTAGTAGAACACGTTAATAAACAGATAGACCTCAATAAATCAGAGAACATACCAAATCGCTGATGCACCTTCTGTGCAACTATTTTTCCAACTGGAGTGCTTCCGGTAAATGACAGTAAATTCACGCACGGATCTTCAGCAAGAGCATTGCTAAAATTTTCATCATAAAAAATCTGTGGACAAGCGAATGTTTTAACAGCTACATTATATCTGCTTCTTAAACTTGCACGTGCAATTTTGGCCTTCAAATATTTTTAAGTAATAATTGTAGTTGTAGTTTGTTCATACAGAATTTAACTCTTCACACACGTAATCGTAATAGCATGTGACATTATTTAAAACTCAGAATGGAAGTTTAACTACTTGCGAAAACTTGCAGTATAAGTTCGTATCGTACTATTTTACATCAAAGTAGGCTAGAAATTAATTCCTCAGCATAAGATACTAAAAATTATCCCAATTCACAAAAAAATCTAATTGTTCAGTCCCGGTTGATGCCTCATGCAAATGATTTGCCACTATCAAAACAAGAGCTTTACACAGGCCTACGCGCACAACACTTACCCAATATCTGCCCCACCACAGGTTAAAGAGCAAATTGCAGACGGCATATTATTTGCGTCAAATACGGATTGGAGCAGCCTATAAGATAAAATTTTAGCATTTCGTTTTTATAAAACAACACATTTATGTTTACCGATTAATTAGCATTAGATAGAGGTAAAATTGACACTATCACGTTAAAAGGCACGAAATTGAATATTAAAGTTATTATCTTAAAAGAATATTTTCAATATTCGAGAAAATATAAGAAATTTAAAAATAAATGTCCTAAGCTGTTAAGAATGAGCTAAATCGGACCGTAGGTGGTTAAATCAGCAAACCGCAACCACTACATTCAAAGACGCTTTTGGTGCTTTGTTTTTCATTGATTTACTTGTCCATATTGTTATGTAATATGGTTGATAAGCGTTACCTGTATGCCACCGTAAAGGTGGCGTTGTTCCGGTGGTTTACGCCAAGTCAAATGTGTAAGTGTTGAAAAATTACCAATGTTATACCGCGGCACCTCATTTATGTTTGTTTCCTAAATATAGGTTACCAAATTAAAACTTTAAGAAATTCAATTTAATATCGTTGCAAGAAATTACCAGTAAAAATCAAATATCAAAATGTTAGTGTTTAGGTATTACTAGTCGCCAGGTATGTTTTACCAAGTATATTTCAAATTAAGGAGGTGCCGATTATCTATCGGCACCAGCATCGGTAATAATTGGCCCGTTTCGTGAGTATCGACATCGACACTGCAAAAAACGCCGATTCTTTGCCGATAGTTTTTGCACATACTATCTATCAATCTATCAATCAATCAACGCCAACCTCAAACGGTGCAACCTACTTTGTAACAGCAATGGCAATCAAAGGAGTAGTTGGTGCTGGTTTCCTAAAATTGAATCAAGCATTGATGTATTAATTATACTTCCGCCGCGATGCAGTGCAAAATCCACAAAAAAGCACACTACTCAACAAGATAACGCTTTAGTGCAGAAGTATTTTCAATGTTTGAATAAACCAAAGTCCCATATGACTAGACCTTGAAATTTCTTTCAGTTCTGGTTTGTTGAAAAGCATCGACTTATCGAAAGGTTTATGTCAAAAAGCGCTCGCATCTCTCCTCACAGCCTCCAAAATTTAAGGTACATTTAGTAGAACCATGTACACAAAAATTGAAGAAAACCCTTAGCCGAATACAGTTAAACTTCTATAACACAAAATCAGCATACCATACAATTGTATTACCGCACGCTAATGCAATTGCTGTGTTCCACCCTGCAACCGCACAAGGAAAATTGAATGCGCTAATTACGCCCACTACACCTAACGGGTTCCACTGTTCCAACAATATGTGCCCAGGCCCTGAAACCGGATAAACGGCTTTCAACATTGAGACAGTGGTTACACTCAGACTCATAGCAAGTAAATTCAAATTAAACCTTTTATCAGGAACCAGAAAATTCTTATTCCATAAAGCGTCATGTAAAGCTGTTTTCTGAAAGTTACTTTTAAGTTAAATATATATCAAGTGTTAACTAAAAACAAACAAAATAATCGGCTACACATCTATTTTCAAAACTAAACAACTTCGCTT
Source organism: Enoplolaimus lenunculus (assembly GCA_030248215.1). Taxonomy (NCBI): domain Eukaryota; kingdom Metazoa; phylum Nematoda; class Enoplea; order Enoplida; family Thoracostomopsidae; genus Enoplolaimus; species Enoplolaimus lenunculus. The sequence continues at coordinate 53,822 of JASANG010002578.1, forward strand.
ACTTTCCGATTGAATAACTTTTCCAGAATACATCCGCGACAATCCAGTGGCGTAGTCACAAATGTCTATGTACTCTTGAACTTCGCCTTCACCTTCTGGTAATATTTTGCCCATTTCCAAAGAAACCTGGAACAAAAATCGTATGTAGCAAGATGTAATCAACCTCCGGTAGCCATGTTTGCAAAATTTATACCTGTCATTACAATAACGTAATAAATGAAGTTGAGCACTGAGCAGCATGAATTCTCCAATTCTTAGTGTACAATGTCCTTACCATCCAGCTTGTGGTTTTACGTTTATAATAATTAATTTACCGTCCGATCAATATTTGACAATCATACAGGCAGGGTGCCACCGGAATTCCGATTCCGATTTTCAAAACGAGTTCCCATTCCGATTGCATAATCAATCGGAATCGGAATTTTGACCTTTTAATTTGAATCCTACTTGTTGTGATATGTTGCATAAAGTTCAGCATCATTCTTTATTAATTTGCTATCGATGATTTAACTTCTCAAATGGATAGTAGCTTAGCTTTACAGAACCAAATACCATCGCCCATTTGTTCATGCGACGTTTTTAAAAATTGTTGCCAGCCAACAGACATCCTAAATCAATATTATATTTGTAAATACAAATTATCCGTACAGTCAGTCACAAAATTGCTAGTTCCGGTTCCTATCCAATTACGATTTCGATTTCGGTATAAATCTGCTGTTACGATTCGGATTCTGATTCCGATATAATCTAGTTCCGCATTGTGCCCTGCATTCAAGTGAATAGACTTTATAATCAACCGTATTCATTGTTGTGCATGCCAGTTTTCTGCTCGAGGTTGTGCATACCAATTTCCCAAGTAAGTGCTTCTTTGTTCGCAGTTTATCTCCGATTTGACGAACAATTTCACCTCTCTGAGGAGCCGGTACATCAGCCCATGTATTCCATGCTTTTATCGATTCTTTAACAGTCGCCTCATAATCTGCCATAGTGGCCTGAAGTTTAGGTGAAACATATAATTAGCCTGAAGTACTTGCATGTTTTCGTTAATTAAGTACTGCAAACAATATAATTGCACAAAAATACATTAGTGAAGTACAAATAACGCAAGCAAAAAAATATTGCATAATCTTCGATACTTCATGATCCTGATGCGAGTCTTATTGAAAGTCACATTCACAGTATTATAAAACGACGTTATAAAACGCATGGTTTCAACAAAAACGTAAACACTAGAGATGCCAAATTTTTTGCCGGTGCCGATTTTTAATTTGAAAATGTTAATTCCACGTTTAATACACGACATTTAAAGAACAGATAGAATACAACATTACACCATTATAAATGGGAAGAATTAAACCCTTACAACTATATCATAATTTTAAGAGCAACTTTCATTTCAATTAATTTTCTCAAACACAAACGCTAGAAAAGCAACAGTTTTCCTGATCGGACACATTGATATACTCCAACAAAGTAAAGTTGATACCATTCCAACTAACTGTTATGTACAAAAAGCATCGGCAAAGAGTCGGCAACATTTTTGCAGTGCCGATGTTAATGCTCACGAAAAGTGCCGATCACCGATGCCGATTAATCGGCACATCCTTAGTAAGTACAACATTAAAGAGCAGTAATGTTACCTGTTTAACTTTTGCTATTGGCGTATTCTTTGATGGACAATTAACACTAATCACCTGAAACTATCAACTAGTACAAAGAAAGCGCAAATGTAGTCTTTGTGTCCACATGATAGCTTATTTCTAGATCGCAATGGCCCGGCCCAACTACAAGTCTTCACAGAATTTAAAATAATTGCCATCGTAGTTTAGTACAAACAACTTCAATTATACCATCTTACAAACCATTCGAAACTATGGCCGTTCACGGAGTGAAAATGATATGTAATCAAACAATAAGTTACATTTTGGTTTGGAACTCTAACACGAAATAAAACTAAAAACACAAACACCTTCCTGACGAAAAAATTACATACTTCTCCTGATCCTATCCACGATCCATTGAACACTCCTTTATTTTCTGGTTCAAGGCCAAGATCTTTGAGCCAAGCATATTTGGAGTCATTAATTAAAAGTGACATGCTACGTTTCAAAATAAACTCCACCGATAGCCAGCGATTTGGTGCGAAAAGATAACGTTTCATTTACATAAAAATTAAAACTTAATGCTGTTGAGCCCTTAAAATAAAATATACCTATATACGTGATATGAAGCATTTTAAAATTTCATGTCGAAATGGCACAAATTTTGAAAGAATATTGGGAACAAAGATTTGGCAATGTCACACTATTTGCGTTCAATAATATAAACAGTACCAATAGCACTGTCAAAACTTGCCTTTATGGCAGCTTTATTTGAATTCTTAAAATGAAAGTTTATAAAATTAACCCAGAGTTTCAACCATTCTAAACGCAGACTGGATTGAATTCTTAAAATGAAAGTTTATAAAATTAAACCAGAGTTTCAACCATTCTAAACGCAGACTGGATGAGAGCCTGGTTCAATAATGTTGTGTCTCAGTGGATAAAACAGGTGCCTCGGTGGTCGCACAGGGATCGTCGGTTATCCGCACGGGGCCTGGTTATGCACATCATTGACTATGGCTAGGGTTAGACTAGGCACTAGAGTTGTGTTGCGACAAAGAAAATGAAAACCAGCATGCAGACTCAAAGTTTTTCCCAGTCAAATCTCGGACTCGGAATGGCTAATACCCAACCCCGGAGTTTTTCATGATGTAATCCTGAGTACGGACATAAACGTTTTGAAAAGACACAAACTTTAAATTTCACATTTGGCCTTCATGTATTTTCTAGCCTCAAGATCAGTCTAGCGATGTTTGAGACTCACCAGTCAATAACCTCTGGGCGGCAGGGTGCAATTAGTGAAATAACCTTAGTTGAAGATACAAACTTACCTAATCCTCTGTATTTCAGATTTTCAGTAAGCATCGAGGTTTTTGTCTGCATTTTTAGTGAAATATTTAAATTCCATTGACCAAAATATAATAACAGGACCGGTACCTTTATTCTAACGGAGTTAGAATCATACTACTTGGGGAAACTTGGGAGATGTTGGAGTACTTGGTATTATTACGAGCGGTGGCTCAGTTGAAACCCAACTTAGTCGCATCGTAACAGAAACAGAGGAAAAGTTTACTGCAGAAATAGTTACTGGTATCGTAATTAAACACAATTAGGCAATCTAGGTATATTTTGTTTGTTTGCCATTATCATTGCGATTTGTTCAGGCTTTGGAAGGAATAACGAACACCACCGCGTTACTAAACCAGAGCTTAATAGCGTAATATTGAGAGGACTGCAGTTAAATTGTGATTTGGACTTGAATCTACAAAATCACCAACTTTTAACAGGGTTTTTGCCAAAATTTTGTTATTTTCGTGTTCATCTCAATGGAGCATACCGAAAAATCTCAATTTCGAAATATTTCAAAAAAAATTTCTCGATATTTTTCATATTACAAAATAGGAAAAGTGAAAAAAATTGAGAAAATTTGATTTTCTAATCCACCACATCATTCTAAAACACAAGGATACTAGAATTTTTAGGAAAAAACGCATATTGCTTTTTGACACGAGATCCGATAAATTCATCTAAAAATAATTTCGCTAGGATCCGAGGTTAGCCTTAAACCAACCGTTTGCCTGGCTTCTCCAGCAATTTTAGAAGAAACATTCCCTCTATCCCTTATTTTGTATGCGTCCCCAATTTTTTTAGTTAGCATTCTAACCAATACAACGCTTTTACATTTCTGCTATATTTCACTATCTTAGCTATCGCATTTAGATAAGCATTTGAGAAGTGAAAATTATTAGGGTTTGTAATATATGAATCTAAGTTTACATGTTTGTATATGTGCCGTTTCACTCAAATTAAGCCACAACAGTGAAAATTTGTATATAGATTTTATGTCAGGGTTTTAATTTAGTCCATTTTGGTCTTATGCTAAAAAGACATGTTTACAGGTCAAAACAATTGAAAAGCGATAGGACTCAGGTGGTTATGGCCTGGAGATTTATACGTGCTACCCCAAACGCTGTGTTTCAAGCAACAATATTTTCGTTCACTAGTTTAGCATTAGTTTTCGGTATGATATCTCAATTTCCCATAATCCAAATTTCGCGGTTTATAAAAAATTCGTAGATTTTAAAAGAACATTTTCTCTGGGCCCTGCGCACCATGAAAAAATGCATGTGTGTCGACTAAATGTATGTCAACTAAAACGAAATTACTTATACTTTGCAGGAATCAGGGGCGTAGCGAGAGGGGGGTGGGGGCCGCGGCCCCCGCCAATCGGAATCAGTTCGTGATGTTAATTATTCAATTTTCAAAAAATTTTCCCTTTGGCGCTGTTCAAAGGAAAACCTAATCGTCTAATTTCCTAACCTCAGCTTAAAGCTAAAGATAATAAAATTGTGCAAAGCTTCACAATTACACGATTGGTTGACGGGGTGTTCTGGTTCTGAGTTTTAGACCAAGCAGTTTTAAACTCTGAGACAAAAGTACGCCAACAAAGACCCTACACTGAAGTTCAGTACAACAGTTAAAGGTATTAATAGTGTCTCGGTTTTCGCTCGCTGCGCTCGCGATATTTCTTTCAAATCATGTTTTACGTAACGAACAATTTGGTTTAGCCCAGCTACCCAGCCCGCTAGCAATTTAGGGCCGTAAAACGAAATTCTGAAATTGGTCTCAGAACCGACTTGGAAAGCGTGACCAATCTCATATATCACGCCAAAAATTTACATGGGTCACTGCTAAAGTGCTCTAATTTCACTTTTAGTGGAAATCTAAGGCGCGAACATTGGAGGATGCGATCCCCCAATCCAAATTTTTTGGTACGCCACTGGTAGGAATAAACTTTACTAACTACAACAGCCAACTGGCTTTTTTGCTTGTTCTCACTCATCTGTCGCTTTGTAGCAAACAGATTACTAAAGTATCACTATGCTTAGCGTTGGCTTCTGGCAAAATTTCTCTTATTTTTGGGTCATGAAACGAAAACAATTTCGCATTAGCGGCATGACAATTTGGGTATTCAAGGCACAGCAAAACACGAGTCAAACCGCTGGTATACATAGATACTTATTATTTCATCGTTTCCACATATAATACACATTCGCGTGGCGCTTAAAACCAGACAGGTATTTCATTTAATATCGCTATATGCCTATGTTTTTCACATATTGTATAAACCCGGTGTTCCAGGTTTTACGATTTTCGTTTCAGATACCGTCAATGAAAGCTTCTACAGTGTTTCGTTGTCCATATGGACAAGAGGTCTTTCATCGTATTATGATTTGTGACATCATATATTGAGTATTCATAAAATACTTATTCGTATTGCTTGAACAAGTATTAAAATGAGAGAAAGTCAACGCGGTATGCTGCCGTATTATTTTGGTTGCGATTTGCAACTGTGATCACATAAGATCACGCCAAATGTACGTTAGTGGACAAAAAGTTGAAACTTAGTTTAGGTAGGGACGGACCCTAACAATATTTCGGCATAAAAAATGTTGACTGTGGTGTACGCCTTTTGTAGTCGGGTTGCAGTGTATGTTATGCGGCGTTCACGTTATAACTGGGGCAGCTTGGAACTCGTTTTGTCCAAGTTGATTCGACGTCAACATAATATTTTGTGATCCGAATAACGGTTATGTAGACAAAATGTGAATGTCATATGACATTGGCTTACAAATCACTGATGTCAAGCGATCATCGTATACAAATAACCATTTGTCATATGATACTGCGGGACATTTATGCGAATATCATATGATATTCCAAAATTCTACTAAATGTCATATGATATTTATACAGGACAATGGAATTTGTGCACGCTAAATAAAACAGTAAAAAGTCGGATAGTGCAGCATTAAATGATTTCGCAAGTTGAATTAGCTTCTACGTTTCTTTTTCTCGCTAAGTTTTTCCCAAAATATATTCCTAAGTACAAATAATTCAAATTTGAAATTTTAGTATCATATTACATTCTATAGGACAATCAAGCTAGTTTACCACAACTTTGCAGACATTTTCAAACATATCATATGATACTCGCAGACAATATTTGGAATATCATATGATATTGCAGTACAAACAGTAGATGTCACAACAGGATAGCAGACAATTCAAATTTTTTGAATCTCATAGCGGATAAACGGTCAGACAAAATATTACCAGCTATAGTCATAGGGACGAAACGTGTTCCAGGCTGCCTCAGTTGTAACGTGAACCCCGCATTAGTATCAGGAGTAAGGACTAAAGAGTAAAACATACACCTTTGTCAACAACAGTAGATAGTATGAGATATTCAAAATTTTGCGGCTTACGAAAGTCAACTGTAACTCGTTTATTTTTACAAGTTTGGTACTCTGTTAACCCATTTTTGAGCGTTCTATTTTTAACCGTGTGCACACATTGTACCGTTCAGTCGGTCCGTCTTTAAGTCTCATTTTCTGGAACTGATTTAATTATTGAACCAAGTCACTATATAAAACTCCATGAATGCTATTGAGTCGCCTTGGCTCATAGTATCTATTCTATATATAAATATCTTTCCAGCGTGTGACTGTCATTTCATTTCGTTTTGATATTTTCGTGTGGCTTATACACATGGGTGTTTGGCTTTATACACATATACATGTATGTGTATTTATAATATATTAGAGTGCGACCGGATATATCGATGTCCGTCTCCGGTATTTGAAGTTGCCGGACATTATTTTTAAAAAACTTCAAAAAATTTATTTACCATCTCATTCGTATTTATGCCAAATACCATCGAACTGATTGACTTAGTTTTACTTTTTTCTGCCACACATGTAATGTAAATGTTTGCGTCTGACCGTGTAAGTATACGTTCACAATCTTTATTGGGTTACAATAAACGCTGTAAAACCAGATATTGATGATGAGTGTTATTCTAGGGGCGTAACAGAGTATATCTCAGCATATTTCTATTATTCCTGAAGTTAAGCCTGAAACTTTAGCGTAAAAATAGGTATATAACTAAGGCTAAGCCTAAGCAAAAATAATAAATGCACAATCCGAGCCAGGGATGGGGGGAAGACTGGTAATGAAAAATCTCGATTTTAAAATGCATATGTGTGAAATGTTAAACTTTGTCACGCAAGCGCTTACTGTATTGACCCGAATAAGAGGGGGGTAATAAGAGGGGGTCCCCATTTTGAGTCCGTATCAATAGGAGTCCGTATCCCTAATAAGAGTCCGTAAGCGGATAGAGTCCCTAAACCCTAATTAGAGTCCATTAATGTCAATTAACGCTAAAACGTAGCGCCTAAATAACTCCAGGATCAAATAATTTGAGTTCGAAACTTTAAAGCGTACTTAAATTTTGAATCTCCATTCCTAAGTATAACCTTTTCACAAGACACAAACGTTTTATTCAACGGATAATTGCAGTACCGGATATATCAATAACGAAGGTCGGCGGAGCGTGAGTTAAAAATAAATAACATTCTGTAACCGAACAACAAGGGGGGTACCCTCTGGAGAGGCCAAATAAATATCAATCCCCCCTCTTATTCGGGTCACTACAGTATGATTGATTGTCGTTTATATTATTCCTAAGCCTAAGCCAAAACCGAAGACTATCGCTAAGCCTGTCCAATATTCATTATATATTAGAATTGGGGATCTTCTTTGTCGGGAATAAAACATGTAACCATATTTACAAAGTTATAAGGCATGAAATTGTTGTCAGTGAGAGGGGAAAATATAATTACACAAAATATGACGCGGTGGCATGCGCAATCAACTTTTATGTGTTCAAAGTGTGTGAAATTTACAAAATTCGATTGGAAATTATACGCTTTTATTAACCCTTTGTCACATGAATATTTTCCATTTCCCCTGAGACCTACTTTTATGCTAGGATTCGAACTCCGGTTTTTGGAGTTGGAGGCGTATACCATCACCGCTCAGCTATAAGAGCATGACGCTCGAGCCCGAGGGGGCTCTCACGTCGTTGGTGATCTCAATGTGAGAAGGGGTTAATTTTTTCATTACTTAAGATGATTAAAGCTGATGTTAACATTTTTAATAATTAATACCTTCACTCCGTAGAATTTTACCGAGTATGTTTTTACGTCATAGCGAAGCAAATAATGGTGCTATTATTGTTATGTTTTGAAAACAGTAACTTGGTAAAGACCAAAACATTCCAGCGAAATAATCTTAAAGTTGTGTAATCTTGTCTTAGCTTTTATTAAACAATCAGTTTAATTGTCTTGAAAATACTTTATTATTTATTCGAAAGAGCGTATTATACTAAAATGCCAGAACATGTTTTGCTTGGTCCCATGTAAAGATCAGGGGCGTAATATTTTTCTGTGGGACATGAATAGAATAAACTTAAGCTTTAGACTAATTCTTTTGCATGGGTTAGGTTTAGGCTTAGGCTTTAGGCTTAGGGATAAAGTCATTCTTACGCCTATTCTTAGGCTTAGGCTTAGACATAATAACAAGCTTATAATAGTGTTACGCCCCTGTTCTTTACATTGGCTTTTGCTAGAAAGATCCAACAAAACTTTATTCTGTATGAACGATAAAGATGTCGACTAAAAACAATAATATACGTTTAACAATAGTATATACGGTGGGTGGCGTTGGTGGAAATCTGGTGGCGTTGGTGGAAATCCGGTGGCGTTAGTGGACATCGGGTGGCGTTGGTAGACATCCGGTGGCATTGGTAGAGATCCGGTAGCGTTGGTGAAGATCCGGTGGCGTTGGTGGAGATCCGGCGGCGTTGGTGGAGATCCGGCGGCGTTGGTGGAGATCCGGCGGCGTTGGTGGAGATCCGGTGCCGTTGGTGCGGGTTGTATATTATCCACACCAACACGAGCTCATTCACCCACTGACAGTTTACCCAAGAAACAATTTTGGTAATTATTCACATCAAGGTGGTTTTAATAATTCTGATTCGTTTTTAAACTCTAATTAGTGATGAGGATATTATAATTTTTATATCTTTATATCCGGCAATTCTTTCCGGTTATTTGTTGTTCAACATCAACTCTGACTCGATAGTTCGTTTATCTTCGCGTCATACACGGTCTCCTTAACGTTGTTTGGCAATGCTTCTTGCAAGCCTCTATTCATCATCATGTTATCCAGCTCTCTGGTAATGGGGCCATCTTACGCACAAAATTTTTTGTTGAAATACTTCATTAACCCCTTCTCACATTGAGTTGCCTGTAGGCAACTCAGCGCAGTGTATATGCGTTAAATAATATATATCGCACCGTGTTTAACAATTGTAACACGTATACATAATAATAAATCACCACAAGACGTGAGAGCGACCTCGGGGTCGAGCGTCAAGCTCCTATAGCTGAGCGGTGATGGTATACGCCATCCACTCCAGTCACTGGAGTTCGAATCCTAGCACAAAGTAGGTCTGATTGGAAATAGAAAATATTCATGTTGTATTTGTATTTGTATTTGTATATTGATATTGAGCAGTAAGTAATGGAATAGATGTAAAAATAACAAATACAGAAAACGAAACAATAGCATTGGTGCTCAATAAAATTAAGGCTAGAAAGGGAACGAAATCCACTAATATCTAACTTAAGTTTCGGTCGAATTTGAGAAATTTGGTCAAATCAACTTTGGTTAGGCTATTCTTGAAAACCGAGAACGTAGGGGATAACACAATTTCACCAATTGAATTCCAAACATCAATTGTTCTTACACTTATGTTATTACGTAAACAGATATTATTAAACTTTGGTTTTGTCAGTTTCCTAGAATTTCCACGCGTTCTGCTATTCAGTGAATAGTTGAAAAATTTTGAATGTGCTATTGGTCCATTTCTTAATGACTTAAAAACAGTGAACAGATCAGCTCAGAGGCGACGAAACTCTAGTGGGTCTAGGTGCAGAAACTGTAGTCGTTCTTTATAACTTAGTGCAGGCATTTGCATGCGCTGAAACAGACGTCTAGTGACATAACGTTGCACACGTTCCAACCTGTCTATTTCAGTTAGTGCTGTAGGAGACCACACGGTTGACAAAAAATCAAGAACAGGTCTGACATACGATTTATAACACAGCAACATGTTTGTAGAACTACAGTTTTTAAAGCAACGAAATAATAGGTTTATAGTTTTTAAACTTTTTGCAATGATTTTACTAATATGGCAATGAAATTTTAAATCTTTGCTTATGTATACGCCAAGATCCTTACAGTGGCTTAGTTTAGGTACAGGGATATTGTTATAGTATACTTACGCAATGGATTTTTATAACCAAGATGTAAGGTCGCAAGCAAACGCATCTCGTGTAGGTTCATCTATATTAAGCCATGCGCCACGTGCGAGTACCTTAATAGCTTGCCCATAGTCACCTACGCCTTCTCTACTTTGTTGTTTGCGACATACTAACTCATTTCTTTTAAATTTTTCTCTGGTGCTTGCAGTAACTCTACAAGTTTAGCCGTTTGCTGAGTAACTACGCTTCGTGGCATCAGGTAGTCCGCGATAACATTCAAGCGCGGTGCCTCTTAGGTAGGCCGGTAGTACTTTAGTTTTCCGAGCCTCATTCCAGTTATTGGCATTGGCTACAAGTTCAAAAAGTTCGAACCACTGTTTAAAATCTTCCCCAATTTTTCCATGATATAGTGCAAGATCGGTTTGGTATGTGACAGATGTGCGAGAAGTAGTATCTAAATCTGTAATTTGCTCTTGGAGTACAGCAACATTTTTATTTGTTTCCGTTTGATTGCTTAAAAGGTGTGAAATTTCTAGATTTTGTCTTTCTAGTGCTCGCAAAATGCTATCTGTGCGCTCCTTCCCCTTGAAAGATGTAGTGGGAGCAGGGTCCTCCTTAGACATTGAGTCCGGTTTAGACCAGGGCGCTTAAGAATTATTTGGAAATATGGTATATACCGGCGGGTACGGAATGGTAAAGCAAAAATCGGGAGCGAGGTGGGCTCCGGAGATGAACGAGGTACGTTCGAAGGCTTCTGGGGGCGCCCAGAATAGCTTCTGGAACTAAACGGACTCGGGTATGAAGGACGTGCTAAAGTGTGATGTTGCCTAACTAAAGTATTTTGTTTTATTTATTGTGAGTTTGTTAGTATGGTTAAATTAAGTCAAATTAATTTAGTAAGTGTGCTCAATTTTCAACTTAAATATGTTGGTTAGGGTTGTTCTGTTAACGTGCCTGTTACGGGGAACTGATAGTTTTATCTACTGATAGTACCATGGTTTGAATTTTTTAATCCCCAGTACGACCTCCAAAAATGTAACGCTTGCTTCAATAATTATATTACTTACCGGGTATACTTGCGTTACGTGTAGGTAATCGTACTCTGCCAATCGACAAGTAAATACTAGCACACCGTTTTGATTGAAAAACAGTCAAAACCTTGATCTTTAACAGCTAACTAAAACTTTAAAGTGATAGCGTTTTAACAGCGCGCAGTTGCTGACGAGGTTCAAACAAAAATTCCAAAGTGCGAAGAATAGCCAAAAACCGTACTGTAGATATCCAGCCCACAGATTTTTAAACAATCTCTTATATATCATAATTTTTACAAAACTATCGGTATAGTGGCATTAACATTCCATTGAATCTTACAAAAATGTCACCATATTTCCAACTTGAAAACTATTTGCAAATCCTGAATCATTTCATAAATTTTGTATCGATCCAAATATAATGTTTTTAAATAATTATTTCTAAAACTTTTGCACAATAAATTAAACCGTGATGAATTCAATTGAACTTAGTTGAATGTCAAATACTAACGGAGAAAAGAATCATATTTTCAGTGCGTAATTTCACAATATATAATATATATAGAAAACCCGGAAATTCCGTCGTCTTTAACGCTAGGGTCATAAACGTTACAGTATTCATACGAGTATGAAAACAGGCCACCAGCGAGGACCACCCACAACGGTTAGCCAAACCCAATTTCCCTCATCTTCCAAATTTACAAAACCACTTTGGGTATTGAAATTTTAAAGTTGTAAAATTTTATTTCAATTTACCTTCAGAAAATAATTCGATTTCCGATTTCCATTTTGTATATAAAATTTAAAATACCGTATCCCACGTGTCAAAATATCTTTAAACACTGTTTTCTCACACTCTTATGTGTTGAATTTTAGTTTGGTAACCTGAATTGACCTTTTAAAATGAATTGACTTTTTGAACTAGTTTTAAAATTTACTTTTACTAGTTGTGTAAAATTTTCGTTTTCCATTTCCTTTCTGAGCGTGTTACACTATATTAAAAAGTAAATGGGTGATTCTTACTTCCACACCCTGGACGCAAATTATTGTGGACGATGCAATACAGCTGCCAGTTTTGTGTCCATAAGAATAAACTGCCTAGAGCTGCTTACAGTTGCTTCTGTTCAACACAATTTTTATCAAAACTAACAAACAATTTAACATCATCAGCAAAAATTTTGCAATTAACATTAGACCCGGACAATACAATATCATTTATAAACATCATAAACAATATTGGACCAAGAACACTGCCTTGCGGTACACCAGACACAACTGGACGTTCATCAGAGTAATTCGTTGAGATAAAAATTCCTTTATCCATTGCAAAAGGTGACCTGTTATACCAAAACGGTGTCAAATGCTTTCGCAAAGTGCATATAAGCTATGTCTACAGACATTTGCTTGTCTACATCAGACGACCATTGTTTTACGGATTCTAATAATTGAGTACACGTAGATTTACCGGGAACGAAACCATGTTGATCCATGGTTATCAAGTTGTGTTTTGTCAGTAATGTTCTTACACAATCACAAACAATAATTTCCATTACTTTACAACATGCAGACAGTATGGAAATTGGTTGATAATTTAGAGGATCACTCGGTTCTCCTTTTTTATAAACTGGGATAACGTATGCTTGTCGCCATGCAGCAGGTAATGCTCCAGTTATAAACGATTGTTCATAAATATGTGACAGTGGGCATGACGCGGCATTTTTTATTTGTTTTAGAAAGGATTGACTAAAGCCACCAGGCGTGAGACTTTGTTTTGGTTTTAGCTTATCAATGGTTTGTTGACAGTGAAAGCGGTAAAGAAACCAAGAAATCGTAGTGGTTGTAGGTGGCTCTGCCACAGTTAAACCTTTTTCAAACTAAAAACTAAAACTAAAAATAAAACCTTAAATTAAAACCACACCTTAAGGGAGTACCTGGCTCCACCTAGTCTCTCTTAGAACTTAAGTTAGGCTTAGGCGTTGCTACAAGGCGTAGAAATTGTAGAATCGATGCTATGGCGGCTGTGTCCGCAATGAAAACTTACTTGGGCTCTGCGTGGCCGTATAATGTTGTTGAATATTATTTCATATCATATTGGCCTACGCTGCGGATAACGACATAGCTAGGCTATGTCAGCATCAATATGGTGCTTTAGTATTGTGTGTGTCTCGGGTAGTATTGTTCTTGTTGTTGGGAAAAGTGTACCGGGTGCGTGGCTCTGGACCTCAACCGCATAGCGGACACCCGATTGTGGGTGTCGACAATATGCAAATGAGGTCGAGATGCATATGGGTAGCCGGGACCGGAATCATTATTATTATTATTATTATAGAGCTAGTACGGATCGGTTGTGTTATTTTTCGGCGAAATCTGAGTATTCCTATATTTTATTTGTTGGACGTGTTACACGGTTGGAGCTTTGAACGGACCTTGGGTAAGTAAGGATTGAATTGAATTAGTCTAAGATTGTCACGGTGGCACAAGGATGTGAAGGAAATCAGGCATTACGGATATAGTCGTGTTGCGCAAGGCGCAGGATTACCCAGTATAGAATACTGGTGTTATGTGTTAACCGGAGAACTTGGGATTTGTACGGAGAACCTGGGGAAACGTAGTCTAATAAATCTAACGGGGTTAGATTTATTATTCTATAACGGATTGGGCCAAATCTAACGGGGTTTGATTGGTCGGTAAAATTTGGTGTATCTCTAACGGGGTTAGAGTGCACGGTTTAACAGGGTGATTCTAACGGGGTTAGGATTGCACGGATTCTGGAAAAGAGTAAAGTATTGGTGTCGGTAAAGCCAGTGACTGGATTAAAACAGGTTCAAGCGTCGGCTTTAAGGATTCCGGCTCAGGTTGCCAGTTAAATTGCATAACCTGTGATTTACTGGTGTTAAATATTGGGTGTTATAACGGATTTGGGAAGGTTCAGTAAACATTTACCGGCCGCGTTTACTAAATCAGAGCGATAAGCATACATCAAGGAAAGAACTGCATAACGGATACAGGATACAGGACTGAGTCAAAATCACGAACTTCTCACAGTGGTAACTTTTGGGAAGCAAGATTGTGGTAAATTTTGGTTATCGCTCATAAATACAGGCGCGAATGATTTTGCAAGGATTTCAGATCTACTTTGATCTTCTGTGTGTAAGACTAGTGCGGCATCTTTCAGAGCACTTACATCAGGACGCCAATTTATGCTCCTATTAACGTACTTAAAAAGATTTGCTTTATTTTTTCTAGCCAATAGGGAATTTTCACGATTGCATTTAAACTTTTCTATTACTTTAACACGTTTTAGACAAAAACTGTTGTATGTAGAATAATTTCCAGTGCGTTAAGAATTTCTCCAAAGTTTAGCCTTTTTCTTTAACGTTTTCCTGATATATAATGCGGGGTTCACGTTATAACCGGGGCAGCTTGGGACACGTTTTGTCCCTATTAGACAATTGGGTAACATTTTGTCTGCTAATAGACCCTATATCATATTCAAAAAGTCGTATTTGTCTCCTATCATCATGTGTAGGTCACCTTTTGTCCTTCAATATCATATGACATTAGGCGTATTGTCAGCGAATATCATATGATATATTTTCAAATGTCTGCATACTTGAGGTAAAATACCCAAATTGTCCTGTTGAATATCATATGATACTAGAATTTGAAAATTGAATTTTGGAATTATGAAGCTGTGGGTTTAAGCGATTTTGTGTCGGAAACGATTTGCAGGCGTGTATTTGGTATTTAAAGTACATTTGGGCCGCTGCCGTCCAACTTTTCATTTATTAGTACCCAAAGCTTACGCTGACCCGCTGAATATCATATGATATTCGTTGAAATTTTGGAATATCACATGATATTCGCATAAATGTCCCACAGTATCACGTGACATACAGCCCCTTGTACACATTGATCATTTGACAGCGGTGGGTTGTAAGTAAATGTCATATGACATTCGATTTTTGTCTGTTTACCCAATATAAGAGCAGGAATTTTAACGTTAACGCCGAATCAGCATGGGACAAAGTGTGTCCCGCCTGCCCCGGTTATAACGTGAACCCCGCATAAGGGATAACAGTTCGTGCGCATATTTCTTTTTGGAACAAACAAATCAATGGCTGTATGTATAACAGACGATAACAAATACCACTTGTCATTAATGTTAGTAAGTGCATACATATGATCATTCCACGCAAACGAAGAAATGTACCTATTTATTGCAGTTATGTCAGCATTTTTGTAGTCGTCAGCCACGTACTTAATAGTTCTATCGACTGAATAAGAGCCAAGAATAGAGAAATCTACACTTAAATGATCAGAAATCTTTTCCTCTAAAGCTATGTCGAAAATATGTAAAACAGAAGTGCTTAAAACTAAATCTAGAATATTATTTCCACGGGTATAAAAGTGCACTAACTGGACAAGACAACATTCGAGAATGCTTTTCATGAAAACGTTATAGCACACATTGTTTGGCCAACTGCAATGTTTCCAGTCAACATCAGGAAAATTTAGGTCGCCTATAATGCAAACAGGAAATACCGTGCTGCATTGTTGTTTTAAAATAGAACATAAAGTTTTCGTATATTCGAAATTTGAATTTGGGGGCCTATACGTACAAATTAGCCGAAATCTGGAAGGTACATATAAATCTATTGATAATAATTCAATGTTATAAGTATTAATATCTACAAGCACGCATTTAATGCTTTTATGAACAAATATAGCAATACCCCCACCACGCGCTAATTCCCGATCTTTGCTGAAAATTACATAGTCATGAGAATTAATCACGCAATTAGGAAAGTCGGAATGAAGCCAGGTTTCACACACAGCAATTATTTTATGCGTATTACTGTTTAATAGGGATTCAAGCATCGAAATTTTATTGAGAATACTATGAGTGTTTATTAAATTGCAGTTGATTTGTCCTGGTGATAAAGCTTTACGACTCGTTCCCAAATCTAGTTTCCCGGGTTAGGACTGGAAACATTATCTTGTTCTACAACGGATACAACCATGTTGTTACTACTTCTTTGAAAGGAATAGTCAACGGGCATTCGTCGGCCTCCAACTAATTTACTGTTCTCTTTGAAGCAACCCTCATACTTCCATAGCTTTTCATTTATAACAACGTATTTACATCGATTATTTGGACTTTGCATCATTTTGTCGTTCAGCTGAATTGATTTTTTTGCGCAAGATAGCTGACCTGTTTCTTTCTTCATGTGTCATTGAACGGCGAATATAGATGTGTTTGAATCTTTCGCTGGTTTTCAATTTGCATGCCTGTTGTAAGACAGATTTCACCACAGACGACGAGTATAGACGCACTCAAAAGTCGGGGGGCTGATGGTTGATTTGATGTAATGGAGGTTAGTGGTCGTTTAGATGTACTCAGGCTGCCCATGCGGAACACAGCTTAAGCGCTATTGTCTAGTCCTTGGATAATTGCAGTTCCTGATTCCAAATCAGTTGAATGACCACGCTCAACTAAACCGGAAATTATACGACACAGCGAATGTGCGCATCATCCTCCAACGCCGGTGCGAACCAAGTCATTGTTGAGTCGGAAATTTTTTTGCAACGATTTCAGCGAGTGTTAACGTTCTTGTCACCCCCTCTGCTTGGCCTGCGCTTGGCTCAGAGCTGTCTGCAAGTGTAGTTGATATGCTCCGAACGGCATTAGCAAGTTCATTGAGTTGAGTTTGGACGGCGCTAATGCGATCGTCGGATATATTTGGTGTAGTTTTTGGTCGCAATATTGGTCTGCACACAACACACAATATATGCACATAGTCTTTTCCTTGGATGCAGGCAACCTCTTGAGACGTCATGACAGCACATTTATAATTTATCCAGCGTTCGGAACCGTCACACATTAAGCAGTGATTTCCACCTTCTTTCCCACACTCACAACATTGCGAAGATGACTGACGTTCAACTCGAGTGGCATTTGCGTTCGGTGATTGACCAGCAGCAACGATTGTTGAGGGCGAATATGTTTTATCTTTATGTCGAAGGTGATCACGGGTTTGTAAGTTTGGTTGGGATTGATGTACAACCATTGTAAAATTTTAATGATTAAATATTATAAATGAGTTAGTATAAACCTGAATGCAAATGTGAGAAAGGGTTAAAGTTGTTTTGGTTATATATTACCTAATAAATATAATTTGGCAATATTCGGGGTTTTTTTTAATGGTAACGCAAAGCTATACTGAGTTGGTTAGATATTAGCATATTTTGAATAGTAAGTAATAATTTCAAGTGAATATATTTGACAAAATTTTAACCCTTTCACTCATAGAGTGTACTATGAGCAACTAAATACAATAATGTAAGAGCAATACACACAGTGAGCAGTGTTTAACATTTTTAACATATATGCGCAATGCAAAATCTTTGCAAGACGTGAGAGCCTACTAAGGCCCGAGCGTTAAGCTCTTATAGCTCAGTGGTCATCGTAAACGCCTCCTACCCGTGAGACTGGGGTTCGAATCTTACCTTGAAATTACATCTTATACGAACTTGAAAATATTCATGTGATAAAGGGTTAATAAAGTTTTAAACAATACTTTTCCTGCTTTGGTTAGATAATGGCTTACCTAAAAAGGCAATTTATTATTTCAAACAAATATAATTTGGCTATATTTCAAGAACATAACACACTTCACACAGAGTGATTAACGGTTACAATCTAGATTCAAACAATTATATTTTTGTAAATTTTTAAATAATGCTCTTGCTGGTTTACTTGGATAACAGTTTACCTAGAAAAGTAATTAAATATTTCAAATGAAAATTGTTTGTTAATACAACACTACTTTTGCTGAATTGTAGACAAAAGTTGCCCTGAGTTGGTTTACGTTATTTTGAAAATATGTAAGCATCTCAATAATGCAATTTGACAATATTCCAATGACACAAGACACTTTATACAGAATGATTAGATGGTACAAATCCACGTTCAGACGGAGAGTATAGTCACTAGGTAGTTGTGTTCGTGTTGGTGAGTGTACGTTCCAGCACCAATGATACCAGTGCCACCCACCAACGCTACTGGATCCCCCCAACGCCACTGCCCCCACCAATACCACCGTATTTCCCATCAGCTCAACAGGTGAGGGGGTAAAACCAACTTTTTTCATGTTTTGTTATAAAGGTATAGTTTTCGCTTAAAAGGTACAGAATCCAATTTCGTGCACAAATGCTAATATATTAACTTGTGCTGGCATATGTTAAGATTTACATGTTTCCTTACGAAAAGTATCTATAAAACGTTTGTACCTTTAACACCATTATTGATTGCGCTCACAAACAGCTGTTGCCGTCTACGGTATACTGTTAGTCTTATAGCAGCTATATAAGGCTTGATGAATATTTGAGGAGATACAACGCGCTTGCACCGTCGCGTTCCTATCGAACACTACTAGAAGACAGTTTGATTTTGCTCCACATTGATGCTATATTGTTCATTTTCTACTGATTTGCTTCCTCACTCGCCTGAATTGTTCTGTAACGCTTAGCTTAAACGAAAACCGATAACGCGAACCTCGCATTTCAGACTCGAGAAGCGATAATTTTCATGCGCATTTCACTTGATGTGTTCCGAGCTGAGTTCACCAAAAAATAATAAAATATGTATGAATTTATATAGTTTGTATACAATACAGTAGATATATCTATATATCTATATGCAGTATGTAGATATATTTTGATATATAGTATACATATTATAGATACATATACATATGTATCGACTGTTTTCACGTATGTTTGTGAGGTTATGTGTTCGAGCACATATATATCGAATAGAATATGTCATGCATAATTAAGTTCCGCTGATTGTGAAGGGTTTTATCTTATATTGCAGCTAAAATCAAATTGCTATAAAACTTTGAAAGTCGTTCGTGATGTTGTCGTCGGCGGTACTGTGAAACTTTAGTTGTGAGCAACAGACTGAATAAAGTTAAGGTTTTTGCTATTATTAATTACAATTTCTTTGTGCGTTGAAACGTGTTAGAGTACGTGGTTCATTGGAGATGGCCACCGATGGTTAGCGCGAAGGGAAACTGCTTAAGTTTGGGTAGCAATGCAAGTAGAGCGCTGTTTTACAAAATTACGTGAACAGCTAAACTACTGGCTCTAGTATGTACAAAATCCATGAATGTTATGTGGGGTCATGTTGTTCTTTTTAGCCCTCAAATTTAGTTATTTTTCTTTATGCTTAGGTTTAAGCCTAAGTTTAGAAAAACAGTTATATTTGCCCTTATAGTCAGCAACCAATATGCTTTACTTAGAGTTACGGCTTAAAAGTAGCATTACCCGATATTTGCATAGGTATTTTACTTGGGTCTTTTCCGTTATACCCCAGCCCTCGTTTGCCCAAAAATAGATGACTTTTGAAAATTTTTTGCACATTTGAGATTCTCGTGACCTCCCCGAATCATTCCACGCCCAAATTTGAATTTTTGAAAAATTCGATTTTTCAATGTCCTAAGGTCCCCCACCCTTTGGTATCGAAATTTTTTGTCGACAATTTTCAAAATTTTTGCATCATTCAACGCAGTTTCACGCGCTGAGTCGAATAATGTTAATTTCCTCGCGGTTACCGGCCAGTTTCCAATAAGTGTATAACTCTGCACTACAGTAAACAAATGCACGTAATGGGCCATCCACGTTAAAATGCACGCGCTGATGTAAAAGATGTTCCACCCAACCCATTAGGAACAGCATAAAAGTACACATACTAGCTGGAGGCAAGGTACAGTTTCATAGCTGTACTAACATAGGGTTAATTGTCTAGACTCCGTCGGAAGGGACTCTGGATAAATACATGTTGTCTGTAGGATGTCAGGACATTACGTTAGCACATCTGGCGGAGCCAAATTAGACTCATTTTGTGTAGTCCGGAAAAGCCTATTTCGGAAAGAGTCAATTTGACTCACCATTTTTTGCAATGTAGTAAGTTTATGTCATAGCACAAAGTAATGATTTAACTCAATTTAGGTCTGGCCAACTTCTCCAAATTTTATATTATTTCAATGCCGATTCGAGATTTCTAACAGCTTTAGGTTCTAGCCAAAATTACAAGTATTGTCACCACTTTTTTCGAAAAGTTATTATTTCAAGCTGAGCCACAAGTTTGCTAAAACCGTTTTACACAAATTACTAACGCAAAAGTACTAAACACTTACATATTAGCTCACAGTTTCAGAGTAGCATGATACAACTCACTTGTAAACGGTATTTCTGGTTGACATTAATATACACATGATATTTACTATTAAATGTCTGCCAACCTGATGCTGCAAATAACAGCCATTATAATTGTGGTTTCATTGTTCATATGTAATAATTTTGTGCTTTTGTGGTTTGGCCGAATCAGCTAAACTAGTACGTGTGTACATATTGTTGCTTGACTTGCTGGTTTTATTTGTTTCAAGCCAGTACCGGGTGTTGGACTTCGGCGGTGCCGGCTATAATGTGTATCGTGTCTATAAACAAAACGAAGTGTAACAGAAACCAAACAATAACTCTGAACATCAGGATACACCCCATAGCTGTTTATTAAACACAATATTCAATAGTAACAGATCCAACCAAGTAACAACTGACTTTATAATCAACGAAATCCTGCGGTATTTATAGCGCCAGCTATTGTTCATATCCAAATCTAAGCGACTTCGGTGTCTTTGGTATTAAACTATTCGGATTCGGCTCAAATCCGACCCCGCTTTGACCACAACGAAACCAGTACTTGATTTGCATTCTGAACCTGAAAAGCTAAATCTGCGGGCAAAAATAGGTTAACGCCGCTGAAGCCCATGACTTCTGTCTGATGTTCCTAAGGCAAACAATGCCACAACCGTCCATAATCTCACAGAAAGCTACACATCTCGAGTTGAACGCGATATATTTTTGCTTGCAATAGTGTCATTTGATAAACAAGAACACCTAAATTGTAATAGGATCACGAGTATTTCCTTAATCAGAATGCAACCGCTATGAGCCTGACACTTCGAAAATCAGTTATCATGAAACTGTTTCTCAGATATCTTGAAACTTTCCAAGGTCGGTTGTTAGAACGTGGTCTCTTGCTTTATCAACAGTGCTAAAGCTGCGAACCAAGAGTAATATTAAACCACTAATCAGATGACCAAACAAATTTTGCTAATATTTTTAAGATGGTTTCGAATTCATACGTAGACTTTGTCATTGCTGCGAAACTTAGCTAATTTTAATATCAAAGGACCCGACATTAAAACGTTTCATTGGTAAGGACAACCGCGAGTAGAAGTTTTGTTTAGCCACGTGCCATTGTGTCTTCTTAGCGTTATACATTCCATCATATTTATATATATTAAAGCTGGAATTCCCCACATACGTATTTTGGGCAACTTTCTAGCATTACGCTGCTTGCAACGAATTCTTTGACTATAAACATGATTGTTCTATGAAAAGAAAATCTGCATTTAAATTTTTGCACATTCAATAACTTTTGCGTCGTATTGCGCATAACCGGCTGACTAGTATACTATCATAGTGCTTGTTATGAAAATTCTGTGACTTATACCTTCTTGACATTTTCATTGAGCGAACAAATGAAAACGTTGACAAGAAATAAACACCTACAAATGTTTTAATTGCGTAAAAAGTTCATAAATTCTTTTTTGCTTGGGGACTTGGAAGTATGCAGTTTGCCTAAATCTTAACGTATATGACTGAAGGACGGCTGTATACCCCGAAACTAAATGTCTTATACTCCACTGTTATAATTCTTGTCTTCGGATTCTTATTAAAATTGATAACTCTAAACTCATTTGATTTGTCTGCTATTGCCATCGAAGATAATATCGTTTCGGTTCGAAATCTGCTAATTTATTCAACATACGCAGAAGTGAGTGGTATATATATGACTGTTTTGTTTCGTGTTATTACCACACAATTATTATTTATATTTATAACAGTTTAATTATAATATTTTTTACGGTATAAAATCAGTTCCTTCTTGCAGTTCAAAGGTAGCGACTGCTATAATTTTTCACGGTTGTCATGGGAACCTGGATGGCAAAACCTTGTATGTAAATAAAATGAACTACAATAACGAACTATAGATGTGTCGTTAATGATAATGCATCATCTATAATCATAACTTTTGTTGACTGACAGTGTTGGCAAGTGTTATAATAAATGGTGATTAGAAATAATTTCAATATTACGAGTGGATTTGTGGGGTTTTTTCGCTTTTGCTGGAATGATTTACGTCATTTTAGCGATATCGGATTCGTAGTTTTAGCTGGTTTACGGTTTTGGACTTAGTGTTTTAAAATTTAATTTAACAAAAGATTCCTGTGGTAAGAAGTTAAACTTGTATTGATTGAACTCATTTTGCGTTAAGGATTCGAAACATGAACGTCATTTAATAACTTGGGAAAATATAAACTGTCAGCTAAAACACATTTGAAATACACGATCCGATAATAAAATATGATTTAAATTACAAATACACTGCAAAAAATGGTGAGTCAAATTGATTCTCTCCGAGGTAGGCTCTACGGGACTACACAAACTGAGTTAAATTTGACTCCGCCAGAGTCAAACGTGCGGCTGAGTCGAACTTGACTCTGGCGGAGTCTAATTTGACTCAATTTGTGTAATCCCATAGAGCCTATTTTGGAGGCAGTCAATTTGACTCACCATTTTTTTGCAGTGTATCATCAAAAAGTTTTACAATTTATAAAGTGTGTTTTTTGCACGAACCATTCTGTTTGTACGAAATCTAAGACGGCCATGATAAAAACCTGTCGCGACCTCACAGAACTAAACAAGAACATACGAAATTTTGTAAATTGTTTTAAAAAGGCAACAAATAAACCGGTAATATTTCAACTGTGACGACGCGTTTCTTGGGTTTTTTTTCGACCATCAAAAACCGTTGAAGAATTTTTATTACCCAATAAAGACAATTAAATTCAACGTTTCGTATAAGCGCACATCGGTGTTTGGTTCAAAGACCAAGGAGATTGTAATATAAAATGCAGAAACATATGTGCACATGTATGTAACAGGTCAATTAGTTATATTGAATTTTAGCATAACGTTTTGTTAAAGTGGCATGACAGACTCTGTTGTGTTCGCAGTTTTAGCCAGGTTAAATGTCAAGATTCTGTGCTTTGTTTCACGTTTTTTTCGAAAAAATTCATTGAACGTTTTAGTGTTACGGTTTTCAGTGTGTGGCAGAGTATGCAACATTTCACCTCAGCATCAGGGTACAACCGGAATTATAAAATACCGGAACCGGAAAGTCAAAAAAAGATCGGAACCGGAAAACCAAAAATATTTGTTACTGAAAAAATTATTTTAAACGCTATTTTAGTGCTCTGAATGCTGTAAACACACCATTTAGAATACCACGATCCTGAAACAAATACAGTAGGTTTAAACATATAATAAATAATAGAAGTATGGCACAAATTGACAATTTTGTCAATACACGCTCGAACAATTTTAGAGAAATAAGTTAGAATAATATGTGAATTTTTGTTAACTTTTCAAATGAGCAAAATTTTCAATACAGAAAATGCGAGAAAATTCCAGTGAAAAAATACCAGATTTATTACCGGAACCGGATAGTGAAAAAATACCGGATTTATTACCGGAACCGGATAGCGAAAAATACCGGATTTTCCTACCGGAACCAGAATTCCGGTTGCACCCTGCTTAGCATAAATTTTGCTGAAAATTGATTCATTCACAGAAACGTTGCTTAATCTTAGTTTTTGTGTCTAAAATGGTCCATCTTGTAAAATATCAGTTTAAAGCACAAAAAGTGATGGTATCATTGTAAATTGAAGCTTAAAAAATGTTAATGAAAGACCATTGTACAATTCAACCTTGGTTTGTTTAGTTTTTATTGACGCTGGTAAGCAATAAAACAGATGTATTACCATTACACAGTTACCGTAATTGAGACCTTTTACAAATGGTAAACTGACTATAAGCGATTTGTTGTTTCTAGAACACTCTCGCAGCATAATAATCTGTTCATTTTCGTGTGGTAAGGCTGATTATTAATTACAAACGTTTAGCTTAAATTCCGTTAGGCAAACTGAAAAACCCATTTGGCTAAACAGTACCTATACCTCCATTCTCCTGCTCCTAACGGAGCAGTTTTGTGAGTTTTAATCGTCGAACTTTGCCGATACTGTGCAAATCTTTCAACGAACAACATTCATTTTTAAACATATATATGTTGCTCCAACACACGCAACTGCGATGAATGCCTGCGGCCACCGCCGGATTAAAGGGGGGTTCGGGGGCCCCGGGCCCCAGGCCTCCCACCATAATGGGCCTTCCCCCAACCGAAAACCGACGATATGTTTCAATTGATACAAGCCAACAAAAAATTTTTTGCGGACGACGAAGTTATACAAGCTGTGAAACAATTTAATTGGGAGCCCGTTCGGGCCTGTTTGGGGCGGCCGACTATTCTCATTCTAACGCCGGTCGTGCCCCTACGGAATTTTTTGACAGTACTGATTGCATTCTTTGGCAGGGTTGTATTCAAGGGTGTACAAAATACTTCTGAAATGTTGAGAAGTTCTTCAGATTTATCTTTATTTTCTGGTTTCTGCAAGGTTGGGACTGGGCAGCTAAGCCTATATTAGCTATAATTTGTGATCCCAAACTAATGCTAGTTTGATGAAAAGTTGCGTAGTCCGATTAGCTGTATTCAGGGCAAGAACTTCGCTTTCGGTCCTAGACTGCCCTTGCATAGACAATCCGTGGCCGTCATCACTGGACTATTTTAGACAGCTTTTTGTGAAGCGGACAAGCAACATCTAACCGGTTGCAATTAGGCCTGCCGGATCACTGCTGTACTGCACTTCCACAAGTTTCGGGGCTAGCAGTAGCGTTGTGCAATTACCACTTTTTCTACTAGTCGGTCGGCCGGCCGGTCATTGGCCGCCGGCCGGCCAATATACAAATTAAAAAAATTACCAACTGTCAGAACTCATAATTCCGTGTTGATTCTACTCAATCTGATTCAATTAATCTACTCCACCGGAATGTCAACTCAATTCAGAATTTAGAATCAACACAGCTCAGAATGAGTTAAAGTTTATTGTGATATTAACTCGAACTTAACTAACTATCCGTGTGAGATGATTAATTAACTCATTGAAATTTACAGTGCATTTTGCTATCAATTACGCTCAACAATAAAAATTGATTTCAACTTGTTTCTACACTTTACAAGTTTCTATCTGATGCAGTTTGGAAACATTGTTTTTCAATGGCCCTTTCGGAGCACTTTAACTTCCAGTTCCTTTTATTATTGTCGAAAAATATTTATATATAGATACTCCAGTGAAAAATTTCACTATATTTTTTAAAAAGCATTGGAACCCAGGTCATATGAAGCGCTTTATCTCACAACAAAAGCTGATTAGAATACAACTGCAAACAAAGTAGTTACAACTATAATGATTCAATTTACCATTAACCACAATGGTAACAGCAGGCAACATTTTAAGCTAAAAGTTTCAGAATCGAAATCTAAATAAGTTTTAAAATATTAAATTGATGATGTCAAATGTTTTTCGTTTTTTTCTGTTATGGTCAGGGGCGGGTCGGCTGGTTCAAGGCCGGTGCACAACACTAGCTAAGAGACTCAATATGCTCGCGCATTCCTGCTCCTGGATAAAACCTCTGACCATCGAAATAGAATGACATCTAACACCAGGGTGGTAACAAAGGTTCGGATTCGGCAAAAATTGCCAGTTAAGATTCGGATCGGTACCGGTTCTGAAAAACCGAATCAAAAAGCAGATCTCAACAGTGTTTGGCAGTATGTTTTTTCAGTTTTGAACAATAAAATTCAAGTAAATTGTTATACAAATCAATATTTTTATATTGCAGGTCACAAATCTCAGAACTGAGGTCGAGCTCGAGGTATATACCAACGTTTAAAGTTATGCCGCTGGCATTATGTTGATATTCTAAAACAAATTATAAATATATCTGAAATTCGCAACATGCATTATTCGGATTCAGACTCGGCAAATTAGCAATGAGTTCGGATTCGGGTTAGGATTCAGTGGAATCGTGGATTCAGTACCACATTTAGAGTGTGTTGAAAGAAATTTTGGGAAAATAGGGTGGTCAAAAAAGTAAGAAAAAGAAAAAAACGGGGTTCGCACCGTTTATTTTCGGACTTCAAAAAAGTTCTTGATTTCGGTGAAATCATAAGTGACTTCTGCGTCGCTCTAAACTCTGATGTATAAATAATTATGGTTAATAAAAGGATCCGCTAGTCATATGGGCCAAAGGCCTCGTGGTCATGTGGGCCGCGGGCCTTCCACCAGCTTAATCCAGCCCTGGCGGTGGCTTGGGTACCCAAAAGCTCAACCGAATGTGAGATGGGTCTCCTTGTAAAGTATCAATCAGGGCTGTAGCAGGTCATCCAAAAACAATGGGCACAAACGCGATGGTGCAATATATAATAGCAGGGAGAACATAAGTAACCGTAATGCAATGCTTAAACTGAATTCTAACGCAATGCTTAACGCGAATTACATCAAAGGCGGTAAATTTTTGAAATCACATAGTGAATTGGGTTTGCCAGTCCCCTCAAGTGTTCGGTCCCTCAGATGCCCACCTCCTCAGGAAGATGAAATTGTAGCGGTCATAGCGGCACGGTTCCTTTGGCGTATAAACATAAATCTGTTAAACGTGAAGCTATTACTTTCACCAGTATATACAGTGAAATGCCGATCGTATATCCCTTGTTGAAGTTTTTCAAATATAAGACGAACACTTTTTGAGTTGTTAAAATATCCAAACGGTTCTTAAATGTTTGAAAATTTTTTACAATGAGGTTATACCCACCCTAAGGTATGGTTACATTTTGAGTTGCGAATACACTGCAAAAAATGATGAGTCAAATTGACTCTCTCCGAAATAGGCTTTTCTTGACTACACAAACTGAGTCAAAATTCGACTCCGCCTGAGTCACTTATCGAAATGGTTTCTGGCGGAGGCGAATTTTGACACAGTTTGTGTAGTCAGGAAAAGCCTCTTTCGGAGGGAGTCGCGGAATCGAATTTTGACACAGTTTGTTTAGTCAGGAAAAGACTATTTCGGAGAGGGTCAATTTGACTCGCCATTTTTTGCAGTGTATTACTTATTGTTTATTGTTTAATGACTAATTAAATGTTAAATCAATTTTACACACCTAATACTGAACCCATTGCGTTTTCAGCACAAAAACCAGCATCCAAGTATCAGACCCGATTAAATCCAACCATGCGAAACCATTATATAATCAGCAATATCAATGAGAAACCTACAGGTTGTATTCATTAATCGTGTATTTCAATCTTTTATTATACTATGACACGCAGATTACATAGCTACCCGAGTTAAACAGTCTTATAGGCGAGCGCACATTCCCTCTCTCTCACTCAGCTCACGCACAATTGTTATTCTGTTCACAACTTTTATCATGAACAGATATAACCTTGTCCGTATCACGGGGTGTGTCTACATGAAATTTGTCATCAATGCTTTCAAAGGGTTCCGTTGTTGTTAGCCTGATATTGTTGCTTGCTGCTAATGATGCCCTGTTTTTTTATTATGGTTTTGTATAAATCCTACTGTTTTTCGAGCGTTAAAACTGGCGAACGTGATTAATTTTCGTTTATTCAAACCACGCGTTGCATATGTTTTGGCTAGAAATACAAGTTAATGAATTGTACAAAGATTTCAAAGTCTTTATTTCTTCTATTTTTGGAGACGTCTCAAAGACATGTTGTGGGTAAAATCCGTTGTAATATCGGCCCATGTTCATTCTACGAGCCTGAGACTATTGGGAGACAGCAAGACTTGGGGACGTGGACGTCTGGGCTGCTTAGGTTTAATCGAAGACTTATGTTTAGAATTAGGTTTGTATTTAGGCTAAGTTTTACGTTTACGCTTAGTAAAAAAGGTAACTATCTTTGTAACATAAGCCGAAATATCATTGCAAACGCAGCCAGTTATATGCACAGTTATATCCGTCGTGTACCGTGCTTCGCAGTATAGACTATTCTTCGAAAATTAAATCGGCCAAAGATCAAAGTGGGTATAATACTTGGATGAGAGCAATAGATTGCTTGCGAAACATAAACAATTACCGCAACAAAAAACTTTTGGTCAGTGCAAAATTTGATATCGCGCAATTCTGGTTTGCAGCTTTTTTGCACAACCTATTCCAAAACGCAATAAAATTCGTTGCAACTTGCCGCTACGCAACGGTTCAGATCAAACCAGAGTCTGTCCCGTTTGAAAAAGCCATAGATATTGGCCACGGATACGTAACATAATCCTTGACAAATAAAGCCGAATAGCTTTCAGATGCTTTTGACTGTAAGCAACATTGCTGCGCTGACAGTAGATAGATTTGAAATTTACCGGCTAGTTTTTGGGATAACTATCTGTTGCTATATATTTACCACAGTTTTTGTTGCTAAAGCCTTTAGGTTGTTTTTAGTCCTGTGAAACGGTGTGCAGGGTTGTGTCGTTTAATATTATTGTGAGAATAATTTTTGTATAACCAGATGATTTAAAATAATTAAAGGTTTAATATTGCACATCGTTCCTTATTTGTCGGTTTCGTTTAGTGTAGAAATTTTGTTATCTTATCACGCATAGCGTTTCTTCCAGCGGTTACATTTTGCCTCCTAAGGTATTTCGGTCCAATGACATTTTGCCCCCCCCCATAATACATTTGTTATTCGTATTGTAGTTGAAAATTTGTAAGCTTTACATGATTTAGTGTTCTTGTATTATAAATAGCTTAATAGTTAAATAGCATAGTTAAACTCGGGCATATTTTGGAGTTGGTAAGTGCGTACCGAGAGTTCAGACAGAAGTTCTCGAAGCCTGTATTCAGTATTCATTACTGTTATGTAGCGATATATGCTGACTTTTCTCGATACTACTATTTGCTAATGTTTTGCATGCAACTCGTCTAGCAATATTAGGCCAATGTAAAGGAAAGGGGCGGAACAGTGTTATAAGCATATTCCTAAGTCTAAGCCTAAGCCGAAGCGTAAAAATGAGCATATTCTTAAGCCCAAGCCTAAACGCAAGCCTAACCCAAGCAAAAAAATTAATCAAAAGCTTAAGCTAAGTCTATTCCAGTCCCACAAAAAAACGTTCGGCCCCTGATCTTTTCATGGGCGCAATATTGGAACATTTAGCGTAAAGAATCTATGAAGTTTGATTAAATTTTTGTACAACCATAACTGAAGGTAATGTTTTTGCTTGTTTTCGATCTAATTCCGGTCATCCAAAGATCTCCTAAGAGCGCCATACAGGCGTGTAGAAAACCATATCGGGGGCATCGAATAATTTTGGCCGCTTCTATAATTGTAATTCAATATTGTTTACTTTTGGACAGAGTCTAATTACGGGGCGCTAGCCGAATTAGGGTGGAGCAAGGCCCCGTAATGCCCCCGTGAAGACTACGCCCTTTGAGCACCAGTGCTGGTAAATGGTATTGCACTCCGACATATAATTTGGCTTGACTGTAAAATACAAAATTTAACCAGGTCTGAGCTCGCGGTTTGTTGACTTTCGAGTTTTAGGCCAATGGAAACACTAAAGTTGGCAGTTGTAGTTTTATGGGGAAATAAAAACCCGTAAAATTTGTCGACATTATTGTCACAGCGCATTCCAGGGTTAAGCACTAAAAGCATTGTTTGAAGCTGATAGTAAAGACAACTGCTTTTAGAACTAAAAGTGAAGCTGAAACGTTCACCCATTATTTGACAAAAAAATAGAATTTTGCTAAAATTGGTTAAAAATTCTTTGCATCGACTTTCAGGGAAACATTTTATTTTAATACCACATGCTTGTATAGCAATGCCGATGATGGCTATTGATTTCTAACCCATCCCACTGTTTTCCAGAAATTGACGTATATGTGCTAATTTACGTAGCTTTAGCTAAGTAATTTTGTTAATTCTAATATTTATCCAAATTGAACTAAATCAGATTGAAGAAAATAATAATTGATGCTCTCGGGAAAACTACTTGTGAGGCCTAGTTTTATGAACTAAAGCGCTATGCCTTAATCTAATGCCATCTGCTGCTACGTAAGGATTCATTTTCAAGGAAGTTAAACATTTGTACACTGTTTACGCACTTGCTTAAAACTATTTCGAACATCTTCGATGGCTTTAGGCACTCGTTTGAACTTATCGTTTTAAATTTTGTAAATATTTATTGGGATCCTGTCACTGCAAAAATGGTGAGTCTTATTGACTCTCTCCGAAATAGACTTTTTCGGACTACACAGTCTGAGTCAAATGCGACACCACTAGAGTCAAATTTGACTCATTGAATGATTCATTCAGTCGAATTTGATTTTGGCGGAGTCGAATTTGGCTCAGTTTGCGTAGTCCAGAAAAGCCTATTTCGAAGACAGTCAATTTGACTCACCATTTTTTGCAGAGTGTTCGCGTAAAATCCTGAAGTTGTGTTTTATACACTCGTTTTTGTTTCACTGTTTTCTATCAATTAGTAGAAGCAAATCAATGATTGCTTCAGATCAGAACCCTCCAATAAATCGAGTTGTGGTTCGAGATGTATTTTGAATTTACGACCACATACAAATAACTCAGAAACCAACATACAAAACTGTCATCAAACCGTTGCACATTTCATGTAAATCCTCTGCATTTCCCACAGGATTTTACAATTTAATCTTCGAAATAATCCGCTTACTCTAAATATTTGAATATACGCGATGACCTGAGGATTTGCATTGATAAAAAATACTTTTTACCGATTTCAAGTTCCACTCGATTATATTAAATTTATATCGCCCCAGGCTTAAAACGGGATTGTTTATTATACCACAACCGATTGCAGGAAATGACGGAAATTGAAAATTGTAGATTGCTAAAACCGTTGTGCAGAGGAAAATATATTCACTGTTCAGATTTTGTTTTACTGCGCTTTATCAAAATCAGGTTCTGTATTGCATAAAATGTTCATACCTGTTCATTTTGGTCATAGATACAAACATTGGCCCATGTATAGAACAGGGCCGGATTGTTTTCCGGAGGGGCTATAATATAGTCAGTTTAAAGTTTTAGACTAATTTTTTGTTTAGGCATAGGCTTAGGCTTAGGAATATGCTTATAGCAACTCAATGCAGTGCATATATGTTAAATAATATATATCGCACCGTGTTTAACAATTGCAACACGTATACATAGTACTAAATAAACACAAGACATGAGATGTTTAGAAAACTTATCACCCAAACTCTGATCATCAATCGTTAACTATTAATGTTAGCTTTCGGCACAAATTGTAAATTATTAATAAATGACACCGAACCTAACTTTAGCTATGTAGTTTTCATCAATCTCAATAATTCTGGCTAAAAACAAGGTTAAGTTTAATAGAAATTTGACTGCTTACAGTTCTTAAGCATATGTGTTTTCGTATCTTTGTTTTCGATTTGATCAAACACAGCCACAAGACAACACGTTTGTGTGACAGGGGCATTTTGTTAAAATTTTGATTAGTTCACACAGATTGTGGCTCATGCATAGAACAGTGCCGGATCCTTTTCCGGACGGGCTATAATAGAGTCAGGTTAAGCTTTTGACTAATTTTTTGCTTAGGCTTAGGAATAGTCTCATCCATACGCTTAGGATTAGGATTAGGAATATGCTTATACTACTGTTCCGGACCTGTTCTATACATGGACCGAGATTGTTTAATGTTTTGAAATTTAGCTGACTGCAGCTTACACGATCATACGTCTAATTGACAAAATCCCTATTTGGAGTACAAACAAAAAAAATCAAGAATTTCGGCAGTAAACATGTGTTTTGTCAAAGGTTTTTGGCGTTCCGCTATCGATTCGAATAAGATTATATGAAAGAGTCATGGTTAAACCGACACTGTAAATTTCAATGAGTTGATTAATCAATTCAGCTAGCGAGTTAGTTATTTCTGAATTAAAATCAGAATACATTAACTGACTCTGAGTTGAGTTGATTCTCACTCTCAGTTGAGTAGACTCTTGGTGAGTTGATTAAATAACTCATCAATTGAATAAACTCAAAATTCTGAGTTCTGATAGCCGTAACTTAGACGGAATGATTCAACTCATTCTGAGTTAAAACCAACTCACTGAAATTTACAGTGTAAGACTCTGTGGAATGTTCAGAAATGTTCAAGCTATATATATTCACTATGATGAATCAGATCACCCTTTTCTGACCAACTCGTACGATTCTATTGGCAAAAAAGCCAAAAACTCAGAGAGCAAACGAAAGCAAACACGGAACCGGTGCTGGCTACAAAATTAGCCGAAACCTGAGTTTAGTCGAAATTCAGTGATTAAAACGATGTTTAATCGCTAATTTTAGCAAATATCTGTAAAGTTATGTCCACAATTTTGGTTTAAGGCTTATTTTTAAGACATCTCGAAGATTTATTCAGTATTGCACCGGAAGTTAAAACAAAGCCAACTGAACAGTTCAAGTTCCGTAAAACAAAGAAAATTTCACTATCGAAATTGCTGAAACCTAACAAACATCACAGTTCGTGCTTATATTTTACCAAATTGTTAATCTGCATATTGAAGAAGGCAAAAATAGCTTTTCGCGAGTGAATTTAACCACCCGTATCGCTACAGCCTTAGTATTTTGTACAGTTGGCTCATAAGTTTCGTTGGTGAACTCTCGTGCGCTTCATATTATCATTAGCGAGATTCAGCGAATCAAAACACTTTTCACATTCTAAAGCGATGTCTCTCTCTCATTAGCGTCCTAATACAATTTATCAGCTTTTCGTGCTCTCAATTTCGACTCTACAGACGTGTCTTTTTTTGAGAAAATGTGTGTACCACTAAACTGAACTAAGTTGTGTGTTTTAGATTATTAAATTTTACAAGATCAATTCAATTTACGATACAGCTTTCGACTTTGCAGTACTTTTTAGTTGATTGAGCCTGTAGTCCTGGCTAAAGGCTTACATACACAGCTGTAAATTCCATAGTGAGTTGATTTGTACTCGGAATGAGTTGAATTCACTCAGAAGTCTGAGTCCTGTCAATTAGGTCTTTGAAAACTCTGAATTCTGAATTGATTGAACTCATTCTGAGTTAATTAATCAACTCATCGGGAATAAAAGCAACTCAGAGTGAGTCAATACCGATTGTTATTAACTCGGAAATAACAAGGAGTATTATAAAATTCCCTTTTTGATTAATCAACTCGTTGGAATTACACGTGTAAAAGCATCTTTTTATTCATTTTGACTCTGGATAAAGTCACATATGCAGGTTTGTTCAATTGTGTGCCAAAAGTACTATTTTAATGTAATCGAAGTTCAATGTACTCTACACCGATTTAATAGGATCTTTCACGAGAAGTTTACGTATTCTTGCAGTGAGCTTGGGTCAAGCCTTAAAACCAATGTATTGCAATATAAACCAACCTGCCAATCTAACACAATATAAAAGGCTAATAAATTATGCGTAGTCAAGCATATACACAATAAATTCCAATGAGTTGATTAATCAATTCAGCTAGCGAATTGGTTATTTCTGAATAGATATCAGCGAACATTAACTCACTCTGAGTTAACTTTATTCTCACTCTGAGTTGAGTTGACTCTGGGTTAGTTGATTAATTAACTCAGAAAGATTTGAACCAACTCAAAATTCAGAGTTCTGATAGTCCTAACTCAGACTGAGTAATTTATTTCATTCTGAGTTAAAATCAACTCACTGGAATTTAAAGTGTATTTAGTGAAAATTTCTACGGAGGTGGATTAATGTTGAAGCAAACACAGCATTTTGTAGTATATCCGGTTATAAAACAAATATCTGAAGCAAAAAGCAAACATTTGTCCGTTTCATAAGCAATAATTTGAATGCGAATTATAATAAAGAATAAAATGTGGATAAATCTCGTTTGAAGTATAGTAAAAATACGTTTCAAAATTTTAACCGTTACTGTAGTGTCCCGAGTA
The DNA here is from genome assembly GCA_030248215.1 of Enoplolaimus lenunculus. Taxonomy (NCBI): domain Eukaryota; kingdom Metazoa; phylum Nematoda; class Enoplea; order Enoplida; family Thoracostomopsidae; genus Enoplolaimus; species Enoplolaimus lenunculus. Next base: position 88,181 of record JASANG010002578.1, read on the forward strand.
AGAGGGGACTCATATTTATTTGACCTTTCCAGGGAGTGCCCCTATTCGTTACGGACTTTTATTTATTAACCCACGCTCCGCCATCCTTGGCTGCTTATATATCCGGTACTGCAACTATCCGCTGAATTGAACGTTTATTTGTCTTGTGTCAATAGCTTGAGCGATAATGCAATGTTATACTTAGGAATGTACTTTCAAAATTTAAGTCGCTTTAAAGTTTCGAACTAAAATTATTTGGTCCTTCAGTCTTTTATGCGCTACAATTAAGGATAATTGACAGACTCTAATCAGGGTTTAGGGACTCTATCCGCTTACGGACTCCTCCTTCTTATTACCCCCCTCTTATTCTGGTCAATACAGTACTACCATTCGTAGTGGGACTACATTTATTGAGCGAAGCTCCAACACACGTAAGCAATTAAGGTAATATGCAAATTAGTTATTAGCTAACTATTCATTTATCGGTTTTGAAGGTTTCTAAGCAATTTCCTCAGATTCCTCGCACCCAAAAACCCTTCAGCAAACCTAATTAAAAAGTCCTAGTTTTGTCTTGTTAATTAAGCTAATATGCAAATTAGCTATTAGCTAACTATTCACTTATCGGTTTTGGATGTTTGTAGACAATTTATTCAAATTTCTCGCACCTAAAACCCCTTTAGTACTGAAATTATATTGCTTGTAACCTTAATAATTAGTGAAAGATTGTAAAAAGTCCTAATTTAGGCTTATAAACTATGCTAATATGCAAATTATCTATTAACTAAGTGGTCAAGTATCGGTTTTGGCGGTTTGTAAACCGTCTACGCAAATTTTTCGCCCCCAAAAACCCTTTAATGCTAAAATTAGATTGCTTCTAACTGTAATAATTAGTGAAATATTGTGAAAAGTCCTAATTTAGGCTTAATTAATTATTAAATTAGCCTGTAGCTAAAAAACGGCTTCAAATTTTAAAACCCCAATGCGAGGTTAACACCCCAGGATAATTGGCTTTCAAACAAAAAAAGTATCAAAATCGGTTCAGCCGTTCCTGAGATTCTTTTCGGACGGACAGACGGACAGACGGACAGACGGACGGACAGACATCCACCTTTCGACCCCCAAGTACAAAACATAAAACGTTCGCGAAACTCCGAGCTTCGCTCGGAGTCTCGCTTCGCTGAATAACCATACCGGAGTCGGAAGCTTCAATGTATCTTTGTCGTCATTTTGCAGTCGTACATTTTTAGTGGTTTAGGTTTTGAAATAAGATTTATAAGGGATTTTGATTCTACTTATCACTCTTGCACAAGAAGCCTACACTGTAAATTCCTGTGAGTTGATTAATCAATTCAGCTAGCAAGTTGGTTATTTCTGAATTAATATCAGTAAACATTAACTCATTCTGAGTTGAGTTAATTTTCACTCTGAGTTGATTTGACTCTGGGTGAGTTAATTAATTAGCTCAGAATGAATTGAATGAATTCAAAATTCTGAGTTCTGATAGTCCTAACTCAGACTGAGTGATTCAACTCGTTCTGAGTTAAAATCAACTCACTAAAATTTAAAGTATATCTATGAAACAAGTGAGCTACGTATAAGAAATATTAGCATTTTATAAGGTTTTCAGAGTTCGCGTGTTTATTTAGAATCGGGCTGTCGGAAATGGCTTTAAACTTTTTGATTTGCATCTCTCGAAGTAAATCGTTTCGTGTGCCCCTGATGCGGAAACTATAAACACAATAGCAATTACGGCCCGCGCTACTTTAAGGGGCGTCCAGGTTTCAGGTGGGTCTATAAAATTGTAGGATTAGATTCTATATTACATTTTTTGCTTATGCTTAGGCTTAGGCTTAGGAATATGCTTAATCTACAGTTACGCTCCTTAAAGTAACATTGACCGCAATTACGATGAACAGCGAACTTAACATTTGTTGCACATACTTTTAGCTGGTTTAGTTTAAACGCAAACTTGATTAATTTACAGCCAAATGGTTTAACGCATTTAAATTTTAAACTTAATTCAGTATTTATACTCTATCACTGATACAATAATGCATTTTCGCTTTTCTTGACGAAAGCTGCAACGTCTTTTGCGGCTCAGGACTCGATTCAGAGATTCTTCAGCAGTTGTTGCACCTCAAAAACCTCAATCAACTAAATTCGACATATCATTCTAATTACGAAGGACAATTTTTGGTTAATACATATTCTTCTGGTTGGCTATTAAAGAAAATAATAATAATAATAATAATAATAATAATAATAATAATAATAATTCATATATGGCAAGTTTATTTAGTAAAGCGCTTGCTGCCGCTAGCGATGCATACGAATATGGAGCAAGCACAGTTTCATCAGTGTCAAGCACTGTAAGTGCTCAAGTTTGGAAAGATTCAGGCTCAGCAAATGCGACCCCTGCAAAAACAGGGCCAGGTGGACCTGCAGCCAAACCAGGAACAGGCCAAGGTGGATCTGGAGCAAAACCAGGCGACACAAGCGGTGGTGGAAAAGGCGGTGATGCGGCGAAAAAAGACAAACAACCAGCAGAAGAGGAACAAAAATCAGACGGAGAAAGTTTCGGCAAACTTGAATTTAGTCTTGATTACAATTTTGACAAAGGCATCCTCAACGTTACCGTTATTCAAGCGGTCGATTTACCGGCAATGGATATTGGTGGCACGTCAGATCCGTACGCGAAAGTTTACATTCTGCCGGACAAAAAGAAAAAGTTTGAAACTAAAAAACATAAAAAAACGCTCAATCCAGTATTCAATGAAACGTTTTCGTTTCCGAAAGTTCCGTTCAATGAAATTTCATCGAAGACTCTCGTGTTTGCGATGTTTGATCATGATGCAGTCGGTGCTGACGACCAAATGGGTGAGGAAACAAATCAGCTGGCAAAGAATCGCTTTTTTAAATGCAAACACAAACAAACAAACAAACAAACAAAGAAACAAGCATATTTCGTTTTGCTTTTGTCACAATTTTCAGGAATGAATTTCCGAAATTTCGCAGCAAATTGGCGTAAAACCAAACAACTGAACAACATATTGCAATATTGGCTAAAAATTAACTAATTAACCATCATTTTTACTACCTAATTTCGCCTCACCATCCGGCTCCGGCAAGTTTCGTTGACCTCCGGCTCCGGCATTTTTCACCTCCGGTTGCACCTTGCTGTGAATGTATATCACCATGTTTTCACCCATGCTATTATTATAGGGGCCTTGTTCTGTTTGTTTTTTAAATTGTAGATTTTATGTTTACTTGTTACAGGTGAAGTCATCGTCCCTTTAGGCAGCATCGATTTAGCGTCAGAAAACTTACAAATGTGGCGTGAGATCAAAGAACCGCCGAAAAATGTCCTGGGTGACATTTGCTTTTCGTTGCGTTACGTCCCTAAAAAATCTCAACTTACATGCATTATTATCGAATGTAAACAACTCAAAGCAATGGATGTACTCACTGGAGCGTCCGATCCGTACGTTAAGTTGAACTTAATGCAAAACGGTAAAAGGGTTAAAAAAGTGAAAACTGCAATTAAAATGAAAGATATCAATCCGTACTATAATCAGTCGTTTAAATTTGAAGTCAAACCGTACGAAATCAATAAAACTGAACTGCACATTTATGTGATGGATTACGATCGCGTTGGATCAAACGATGCGATTGGTTGGCTCAAATTGGGACTAAATGTCGAAGGATCCGCTGGCCGCCATTGGCGAGATATGGTTCAAGGTCAGGGTCGATCGATTGCCCAATGGCATACGTTGTTACCGGTAGAAGAAGACTGAAAACAGTCGTGTGATTCAGTGGAGGTAGTGTGATCAGTGCGTAGAACAGGGATGATTTCTGAACCCGTTGTTGGTAATGCCTTCTTTGGGTAGCGATAAACCGTTCGTAGAAAAATACTATTTAAGTCGAGTCGGAGAATAGATTTACGTATAGAAACTAATTTTAGTAACATTTGAAAAACAGAAAAATAAAACACAATTTACAGCTAAAAATGCAAAGATTTGATTCTACGGTACTAACCGCAATGCGTTTAATTCATTTTACTGTTTGACAGTTTTGATGCACTACAAAGCGGGTTTTAAATTCGCGATTTTAAAACCGAACAAAATACTATTTTAAATTTAGATAAAACTTGTGTAATAATTAACACAAGACATGTTGTCTAGAACCACTTTTCGGAGGGAATTTGTAATGTGAAGTGATGATATTAACGGTGTAAAAATAACACTCTGGATACAAAGACCGACGACTATTGCACACTTTCCCCTATGAGCTACACTGCAAAAAAGGTGAGTCAAATTGTCTCTCTCGGAAATAGCCTTTTCCTGACTGCACAAACTGAGTCGAATTTGACTCCGCCAGCGTCAAATGTACGACATAGTGAATCGAATTTGACTCTGGTGGAGTCGAATTTGACTCAGTTTGTGTAGTCACGAAAAGCCTATTTCCGAGAGAGTCAATTTGACTCACCATTTTTTGCAGTGTAAGCTTATAGGCTTTTCTGTTTATATTTTGCAAAAAAAGCATCCGTACGTCTAAAGCCACAGAACAAACTTATTGCTATTATTATATATTTGAAATCAAATGAGGGAAATAAGTGTGATATATCACTCCGTAAATTACTTCAGAAACCAAAGCCATATTTACAAGTTTTATATTATAACCTGCAAAATACTCAGTGCAAAACCTTATTTGTCCGCTTACGTTTGCTTATGGATAATTTTTCAATGGAGTTTTTACGCCTGGTTGGCGACGTCCCTGGCATCCTCCAGAGTTGAGTCCTCTTTTTCAAAAGTAGAGGCTGTAGTTAAACCAGTGAATTCTAAAGTTTGAAATTTGATTGCACCTTCTAATATTCCACACGCAGGTTTGTTTTGTTATAAGTTTATCTAATCATAGTATTTATGTATTGTCGTATACACATTGTATATTCTAATATCGGTCAATGTTACTTCAAGGGGCGTAACAGTAGATTAAGCGTATTCCAAAGTCTAAGCCTAAGCCTGAGCGTTGCAAAAATGTGTTCCTGAGCCTAAACCTAAGCCTATGCCTAAGCAAAACATATAATCTAGAATCTAAAACTCTTTTATTGACCCACCAGAAACCTGGACGCCCTTTGAAGTAACAAGGGCCCTAATATCTGTTGGTATATGGATCAATATCGTAAGCAATATCCGGTTGGCTTGCAGAATGCATACTCAAAGGTTGAATAAGCAAAAATAGGTAACAGGTGCTGTATTTGTGTGAAATTCGCTTCTTAAAACTATGTTTTGTGCACATATGGTTTGCCATAGGGAAATTAGTTTAACGTGATTTTAGGTTAAGTCCGGATTTTCCTTAACGTTTGTGTCTTTGACTTCACTTAAACGTTTTCTGTGGGAACAGTTACTTCAATAAAGAATCAATTGTGCAACGTACCTGTTCTAATTGTTATTTTTAAGCTTAACGGGTCATCCACGTAATGCTTGTAAACAATGTTCATGTCTGGGCAAGGACCAATGTCCTTTTCCGGAACTCTGACGGAAGGATGTTATGTTTAGAAATAGTCTCTTTGCAGATTCCAGCGACAATGCAGACATCCTGCTTACAGGATCTACGATGTCGTCACGACCACAGTACAGAGTGCATAATGTCCTTACACTATAACGAGTCACTATTCGAAGGGACTATTGTTGTACATTAGCTTTAGCAGAAGCTATGCACAAAAAATTAAAAATTATTTCTTAGAAACAGCGCTGTAGCGACAGCCTGCGTTTTGTCCGTAGTCACTACCGAGGAACTCTGTTTTGTCCCTACTACCCCTTGCAACACTGTCATGACAAAACCGGCTATCTAAGTACATGGTGTGTGTTGTTATCAGACCCTATGATTATAGCATCATTTTTTGACACTGGTTCTAAGCGGGTTGTGGACAATTTTTTACAACTATGCGCGAATTATTACGTGGACAACTCCTATTGTTCCAAAAGTTACTTAGATAGACATATACCTGTAGGTTATCAATACTTAAAACATACATTATTACGCCATTTAAAGCTTAAAACCGAAAATGACTTAAGTCGACGGCGGACTAAACCCACGTTTCGGCCAATTCAGCTATTAATATTTTTACACAATTCTTAGCTTTTATGGTACCAGTGTGAATTTCTGCAAGCCAGCAACCATAATGTATTTTACGCAAGTTTACATTGGCATTATTATTGTGATAATTGATTTGATAAGAGTTTTGAAAAGCATTGCGTTACTATAAAGCGGGCAGTGTTGTACGTTTAAAATATAAGAGGTTCCAAAAATCTGTACACCTATAGAATTAAAGTTGTTTAACTAATATTTTTTATATCGCATGTAAACTTATGTCTTCCAGGCTTTAAAATTGCACTGAAAACACAACAATCGTTTGCTTTAAGACAATTTTTATGTGGATTTGGATCCATAACGCTGCATATACTGCCAATTTTTGCATGCTATTTTTCCTGTTAAACAATAAGATGGTATAAGTCACCAAATTAAGGCTTAGGCTTAGGCTTAGGCTTAGGCTTAGGCTTAGGCTTAGGCTTAGGCTTAGGCTTAGGCTTAGGCTTAGGCTTAGGCTTAGGCATAGGCTTAGGCTTAGGCTTAAGCTTAGGCTTAGGCTTGTACTTAGGCTTAGGATGGTTGGCCCTTATAAGCGACAAAGTATCAGACATTTATTCGCAATTTTTGCCCTTTGTTGTATATTTTTAACCCACGTTCTTCGCCTCCTATTTTCCATTATGCCATCTTCTATGATTTGAGCGCGTTTTATGTTCAAGGATGTTTTTAAAGTCATATAATTATAGTTCCCTAGTTGAAATTCACTGTGAATTACTATACTAAAACCCAAATAGTTGCCATTATGGTGAGTAAATTCCAATTTTATTTTACGTGCTCTTATTAGGCATATATTTGTGACAATAATTTGAACTCAAATAGGAACAACCACTCTTTCTCTCATTCGGGTCACTTCAATAGACATACTATACACTGCAAAAAATGGTGAGTGAAATTGACTCTCTCCGAAATAGGCATTTTCTGACTACACAAACTGCGTCAAAATTCGACTCCGCCAGAAACAATTTCGATAAGTGACTTAGGCGGAGTCGAATTTTGACTCAGTGTGTGTAGTCGGGCAAAGCCTATTTCGGAGAGAGTCAATTTGACTAACATTTTTTTGCATTGTACAACAGCTGCATTTATTTGTTCTCTAGAATAATCTGGTTTGTACTGTGAAAATTTGGAATTGTATTTCGTGTTAATTATTCTTCTATATATACCTACGTATATTTTTAAAATAAAATGTAATATATTTAGTAAATTTAAACAAATTTTTGAGACAGCTTGGAGGGCGTCATTATTATTAGCAGATTATGCGCGGAGTAGTATAGTTACAACAGTCTTTAGTGAGAAAATTACTAATTCAAGACTATTTAAAAGCGATTTGGTTTTTTAAATAGGCTAACATTTTCAAAAACTTTATACATTAGCTGTAATTTGTCAAAACATTAAAATTTTATGAAAGCATTGCTGAAAAGTATACCCTCAGGATAATTTACATCGGTTCCCCCTGTTTTTGCCAGTCTTATTTTTGATTTTTCAGTGTATTAAATTACTATTGCTTTGCAGGTAATTTAGATACGTACGGGATGTGCGGTAAATTTGTTCATAAATTTCACTAGTCTGCCAGCTTTGCGCAATGCGTAAAAGCTAGCGAAAGCATAAAAATTTCCTTGCAAATTTCAAATTTTAGATGGCCAAATTTTGCTTGCTGTAGTGTATGCAGCCGTACTTATCTACCGTTCACATTATAAAATTTGGCCGGGCGAGAAAATATGTCGTAGCCCAGGTTTGACAACCACACTGGTTAATCCTACCTCAACAAAAATTTTCCGTTGACCCTACCTTAACGCGTAAATTTTAAGTTTTAAAATAAGCTGTGCTGAGCACGGACTGTCTCATTTTGTCATGCACCATATGCACTGTAAATTTCAGTGAGTTGATTTTAGCCCAGAGCGAGTTGATGTTTGTTGTAATTAACTCAGAAATAACTAGACACGACTAATTCGCTCTCTGAGTTACTTAATCAACTCATCGGAATCTACAGTTTGCTTGATTTATTTTGCGCACATTATGCGGGGTTCACGCTACCTTATGGGCCCTTGGTACCTGTTCTGTCACCAACCCATAGCAGGAGGTAGAAGCAACCTATATAAATAGGTTGTTAGCTAGGTACTACCCATATGGGCACCGAACATTTGTAGCTATGGGTAAGTAGTCTTCGGTTTGTTATTCATATGGGTACCTTGCGATAGTTTCCACAGTATTTATTGCTAGTGTAATATTTTAGATTTTTTTCAAAAGATACATTGTAAAAGAAAAGACTAAACCGGACTTGTGACATAAAACTCAGTGTACTGAACCGGTTTAAAGTGCAACCTTGAGGGTTCATTATGTTGGCATAAAGCAGGTTCCAAGCGTGCAACTGGTAACGTGAACACTGCGTTAACTACAAATTGACATGGGTTTCCATACGATACTGTGAGTGTATGCAGATAATTGATGTATAATATTTTTAAGCATCTTGCGAAAATTTTAAGTTTTTAATAAATTTCTTTACAAAACATATTTTTCAACGTTTATTGGGCAATTTTTGGAAATATTGATCATAAGGTTTAGTGCGTCGAAAAAAGTTCAGTAGACTTATGCGTCATTCATTTTATCGTGTGCCCGCCGTGTGGAAAATTGACGCAACCAATGCCAAATACGGTTTTGAAAAACGCTTCAAGAAAGAAATTTAATTTGAAAAAATTGGTCTAGTGGGAAATTGAGACAGTGTTGAAATTGAATTTCCTTCTTGAAGCGTTTCTCAAAACCGGACTTGGAATTGGTTGCGTCAATTTTCCATACGGCGGGCACACGATAAAATGGATGATGCATTATTTTATGTTGCTCACATTTTTGTAAAAATCTTCGCTCATTGAGGTATGTTTCGAATGTAAAATACAGCAAGCCAGATACCAAACATTCCTTCCTTTAGATATTGGCTCAGTAGCAAAGTTGGGTATCGAAATTTTACTTTTCCATCTCAAAGCGCCACTTTGGAATGCCGTACCGTCCTTGTTCAACCTCATTGATACTATTCGATGTAGTAGTAAAAGCCCCATTTTATCAGATTACGGTCTCCCTGACCGTAAAATGATGTAAACTAAAATGATTGACGCTTTTCATTTGCCAACAATTTTAAACTTCGTTCAGATTCGAATCTCAAAGCAAACAATTGAAGGACCTTTTCGCCAACTGACCCTGGCGGTGCAATTATTCGACCATCATGTGTGAACTTTAACCCTAAATACTCGGCAGCGGTTTGCAAATCGTACTCAGCGTGATGCTGAACAACACCTAAGAGCCGGTCTTGTGGCCGCCGTGCCAAAAACGCGGGCGGATTTGCTAAGTAACTTTCGATTACTGCAGGATTTGACGCTAAATACTTGACCATTTCAGGATATTTTAGTCCGAGCTCAACAATGAACGGATTTTCAGCGAGAAATTGTCGAATTGCTTCAGTGTTCGCGTCTCCAAGGCTTTCCAGTTGTGGATTCGCATTTAAAAACGCATCTATTCCACCAGCGAGCCCATTGGTTGCGTGTGGTTGTTGACTGTCTTCGTTTTCACCAAAGTGTTTCCCTTGTCGATTGTTCACCAAATTGCCACTTTGTCGCCTGTCTGTATTGTCGTTCGATGCGGATTTAAACATCGGTTCCAGTAGTTTTGATAGCAGGTCGTGGTCGATATTTTCCAATGATTCGCTATGACGGTCTGTGGCGGTTGTGTTTGGAACTTGAATATCAAGCAAACCTTCGTTCAGTTGAAAATTCTGCAAAATTTCTTTGGAAATTTCTGCGTTACAAAGCTCAGCTGGCATGCCAGATTCACACCGTTTGCCAGCAGCGTTTGGCTCGATCCGGTGTACGTTGGAAATAACTGGATACGATCGACTTGTTTTTACTGTTCGCGTCGCTTTATGTCGCAATCGATTTTGGTGTTGTCTACGCAAATGAAAACTCGGACTTTGCCGTAAACTCTCACTACGCGATTGATTATTCTTCACAATCCGAGAGTAGCCAATCCAGAAACTTTCGCCAGATTGAAACCTTTTCAATTTCCTGCCATCATAAACGTTGATTGTTGCTGATTCGTTAACTCCAAAACCTGGCTCGTCCGCGCGACGTTGTTCTTGTGGCGCGGGTTGATTTTGACTGGTCGAATGGTGTTGATGTGTCGATAAAACATTGACTGTTTGCTGACGCGTTTGTTGTTTACTGCGATGACGTGTTGATTGATCATTGGATAATGTTCTATAACGATTGCTGTTGCCTGTCGGTTTGTTATGGAACCGACCGCCATTGGTTAATGATGAATATCGATGCTGTTCTCTACGAGAGCTACCAATGTGATTGGCTGCTTCCACTTGGCGAACAGTTTCGTATCCGCTTCGTCTTAAATTATACCGACTGCGACGGTGTTCTGGTTTTCTCGCTTGTCCATCTGGCATTTGGTCGCCAATCCTAAGTGTGTGATTAAGCGTTTGAACCCAACCTGAGTTTCCGTTGAGTTGAGTTTCAAGCTCAGAGCCGCCTTTAGTTCGATACCGCGCGTGTCTTGCGGCGCTGTTACAGTATTGTGTCAAACCATTCGATTTTCCACAAGGGGTTTGTAGGTTACCCGCTGGCAAACGATTGATATTATTTCGCGAACTGTAGGGTTGACGATTTCGTAGTGTCCCCGACCTGGTTTCGCTATTTCCGTTCAGATTCTCATTGTCGGTAACGACCTGATTGTTGTTGACTTGTACTTTAGTGAATAGGATTTCGTTTTGAGGATTCAAGAAAAATGGATCCAACGGTTCTAACGCACGAGTTTCCCAGCGTTGCCTTTGTTGTTGGTTAATAATTCGACTGCGTTGGTGGTTGCTTTTATTGGGTTTTGTCGCATGTTGTTGGCGGTGCTGGTTGTGTTTCTGGTACGCTAAATGTTGTGTTTGTTGCTGTTGATGGCGATGTTGAGGCTGTAGATTATGTTGCGGTACTTGTGGTAGTAGTTGTTGTTTCCGTTGTTGGTGTTGCAGTCGTTCTCGTCGTTGTTGTCGTTTATGGTGTTGTAGTTGTAGTTGTAGTAGTTGTTGTTGTTGTTGTTGTTGTTGTTGTTGTTGTTGTTGTTGCTGTTGTTGTTGTTGTTGTTGTTGTTGTTGTTGTTGTTGTTGTTGTTGTTGTTGTTGTTGTTGCTGTTGTTGTTGTTGTTGTTGTTGTTGTTGTTGTTGTTGCTGCTGTTGTTGTTGTTGTTGTTGTTGTTGTTGTTGTTGTTGTTGTTGCTGCTGCTGCTGTTGTTGTTGATGATCATGATCATGATGATGTTGTTGTTGTTGCTGTTGTTGTTGTTGTTGTTGTTGATGATGATGATGATCATGATGATGTTGTTGTTGTTGCTGTTGTTGTTGTTGTTGTTGATGATGATGATGATCATGATGATGTTGTTGTTGTTGCTGTTGCTGTTGTTGTTGTTGTTGATGATGATGATGATGTTGTTGTTGTTGTTGTTGTTGTTGTTGTTGTTGTTGTTGTTGTTGTTGATGATGATGATGATGATGTTGTTGTTGTTGTTGTTGTTGTCGATGTTGTTGTTGTTGTAGTTGTTGTTGTTGTTGTTGCTGTTGTTGCTGCTGTTGATGATGATGTTGTTGTTTTGGTAGTTGGCTTTGATGTTGGGGTGGTTGGCGTTGTTGTTGATTGTGTTCGTGTTGGCGGCGATGTTGTTTTTGTTGGAAGGGTTGTTGTTGTCGTTGTAATTGTTGTTGTTGATGATGATGTTGTTGTTTTTCTATTTCTGAGTGGTAAAAATCTTCTTGTTGTTCTTGTTGTTTTTGTAGTTGTTGGTGGTGGTGATTGTGCTGTTGTTGCTGTTGATGCAGTTTTTGAGGCTTTCGCAGTTGATCTCGTTCTTGGTCCAGCATGGGTGACGGGTTAAAATGTAACGGTGTTAAACGTTGACTTGACTTGCTATGATCCTGTTGGTGTGAAACCGTTAAGTTATTACGCCCTTGAAGGTCATCATGAGTGAATATTGAATAAGTGTTCGATGGCCAGTGGCTGGTAGACGTGACAACTGTGCCAGAATGACGACCATCTTAAAATGAACTCAATGACTTAGCAATAAAAGATGTGGCCCATGTTACTTTAAGGGACGTCCACGTTTCTGGTGGGTCTATAAAAGAGTAGGATTAGATTCTAGATTACATTTTTTTGCTTAAGCTTAGGCTTAGGCTTAGGCTTTAGGAACGCATTTTTACAACACCTTAGGTTTAGGCTTAGGCTTAGGAATACGCTTAATCTACTGTTACGCCCCTAAAAGTAACATTGGCCAAAGCTGTGATTTTGAATAGCAACGACCTGAAATTTGTCTCTCCTCTCAAATCATTCCACATGCAAATTGCTGTCTAAAAACTTTGTGTATAAAATGTCTATAAATGTTCGTTACCGCTAAAGTAGTTTTTACCCATCATAGCTTAGCATACTGTTCATGGGATAAATTTACACACACACATATATATAATATAGCAATATGTTCTTTTAAATGTCATATTACTTGGAACCGGCATCGGCAAAAATTTGGTATTTGCAAATATATCCCTAATCAGCATTGATATTTAGAAAACGTACTTGTGCTAAATCTTCCATGATGAGTTTGGGTCTGTGTGCGTAAAGTGACATCAGGCAGTTGGTTATGTCTGAAATAACACAAATGAACGATAGCTGTATAAAATTCTTTAGCATCGTTTATGAGGGTTCGATATAATGAGTAGAACGCCAAAGTATTCCACTGTAGTTTTAAACCAGTAAGAAGATGTATGGCACAAAAACATACGAACCAAATAATTTTCCAAAGTCCTATCAAAGACCTGATCTATAATCATACAATGCTTTGGGTCAACTAAAGCTTATGTTGTATGCAGACTGTCAACCGAGTTTGGCTGGTGAACAAAATGTAACTTTGTTACGCTTCTGTTTCCGCGTTACCGGTGTACATTCACGTTCCTCGGCTGTGAAGTTTAGCTATTTGAGGTAAAACGGGAAACTTTTTTCCAAATTCTGTTCTTTACACTGCAAAAAAATGGTGAGTCAAATTCGACTCACTGAGTGATTCAGTGAATCGAATTTGACTCCGGCGGAGTCGAATTTGACTCAGTTTGTGTAGTCAGTAAAAGCCCATTTCGGAGAGAGTCGATTTGACTCACCATTTTTACGGTGTACTGTTTAATATCGTTTCCGTTTCCGGTATATATTTTACTAACCGCGTATATTTTGGTGTTATGTACGGTTCTAGTAGATTGTACTAAAAGGCAGACCTGGTTAACAAACAGGCGGGCAAATGCTAAACAAACACTGATTTTTGGATGGACATTGACATATAACCTTTACATATCCGAATGCCTGACGATTCTTACCAGATGGACGAAAACCTGGGTTCGATACCAGGTTAACCCGACACAAAACGAAGAGATGGTGTTGGAGTTTTAGCCGACAACCGCGCTCGAACCAAACTCAGTTTGCCCTCTAGGTGAAGCCACGCTAATCAAAATTTTCCTATCGGTTGAGCGTTTTAAGCATTAATTGAAATCTAACTTTTCTTGTGCGTTCAACGATTCAGTTTTTGTATAATTTTTTTAAGTGTAATGTAGTATTAACGTATGTTGAAAACATTACAGATGCACACATTGGCCCATGTTACTTTAAGGAGCATCCAGGTTACTGGTGGGTCGGTCAATGTAAGGAACAGGGGCGGAACAGAATTATAAGCATTTCCCTAAGCCTAAGCGTAAAAATGAGCATATTCCTAAGTCTAAGCCTAAGCCTAAGCCTAAGCGTAAAAATGAGCATATTCCTAAGCCTAAGCCTAAGCCTAAGCCAAGCAAAAAATTTCTCTAAAGCTTAAGGTTACTCTATTGCAGTCCCGCAGGAAAACGTTCCGCCCCTGATCTTTACATGAGCCGGTGGGTCTATAAAAAATTAGGTTTCGATTCTGGATTATATTTTTTCGTTAGGCTTAGACTTTGGGTTAGAAACACATTTTCGCAACGCTTAGGCTTAGGCGTAGGCTTAGGAATACACTTAATCTACTGTTACGCCCCTTAAAGTAACATTGGCCGTCACTTTTGAGACCGTAATTTACGAGCAACCTGCGGATTTCCTTTGGGCCAGACGGTGGAATGCAAGGGTAGTAACTTCGACAATGCGACGCTATTCTGTTTTGTCCCAAGTCACAACAAATGACATGGGTCACAAAAAGTATGCAATTATCAAACGAAAGAATAACCTAAAAAGAAAACCACTGCCAAGGATAAAGGTGTCGGCGGAAAAACTCGGACTGGGATAATCTTTCCGGGTTAAAACATCTGACGGACAAAAAATCGGCCTGTTATACCAGTTTGGATTCGAATAAGTTACGGGTTCACCTCTTCATTTTCATTTGTTGCCAGTTTGTTTTCCGCACGCAAAATAATTGCTCATGCTGCAACCGAAAACCTGGCTCTGTAGCCTGAATGAGGAAAATTTGCAAGGTTCGGGAACCGGAGATGAAAAATTATAATGAAAATTATGCACTAAAAATGATGTTGAATTTGCTAATTTTACAAAAAAAATTACACTTCATTTTGTTGAAATTTTAGTTACTAAACATTGAACAATATCGTCCTAAGGTAACGAGCAAACTCAAGTAAAGGCACAAATTGCCGGAATCTCCAGCATAAATTCTCCGAGGCTGTAGGTTCATTTTCTTAAGGAACCCAAGACAAACTTCTAGTTGTACCTTGTCACACATTAATCTTCAACATTTAACATTTTATAAAAAAAACTTACACAGTCCTGTTTGTGCGATAGCTATTACTACGCCGAAAGATTTGACAATTGTTAGCTTGAATGATGCATAACAGAAGCAATAATTGTACTATTGACATTGCATTCAGTAATAACATACATGGTTTTGCTTTAATAAATGAAAATTAAACAATCTTTGTTCGGAAATTTTCACCGCTTCCGCAATACATTCATTCTTCCATCTATTACCAATTGATGGATGCGGATCTGGATGTTCAAATGCTGGCTTAATTGTCGTTACTGTAGCCGGCCAATAAGCTTATTCCTAAAGCCTAAGCCTAAGCCTAAGCGTAAGCGTAAGTATGAATTTATTCCTAAGCCTAAGCTTTAGCCTAAGCCTAAGCCAAACAAAAAAGTTAGTCTAAGCTTAAGCTTAATCTATTCCAGTCCCATAGAAAAACGTTCCGCCACTGATCTTTACATGAACCCTGCAGCCTATCATTTAAATGTGAAAGGTTTTTTTAAAAATTCCCAATTTCAACTGAACGAATATTTTCGATGAAAACTGCAGGTTTGTATCCTTTAAAACTCTTAAATTTATTAGAACGCGAAGACTCGCTATGGTGTGGCAACTGCCCGATTTAAACCGTATTCTTTCACTTGATATTTTTCCTTTGAGCAAATGTTGAAATTTTATTTGCTTTGTTAACTCCATCGTAAATATTCCTGTTTTGACGCGGGCACTATTATGACACAAGACATATATACAGCGAGGCTGAAACTTTTTTGGGGAGCTAAAATATTATTGTACCGCTAGAGTCTATCGGGTGGTCTCAGAAGTAACGGACTTTGATTTCAAACTCTATCAAATAGCTTATTGCTACTGCAAATACAGTTTTTAAATTCACTAAATATTTCTTGATTTTGAAGCGAGTATCAGTATTGGCGGCTTGAAACATTGAAGCAAAAAGCCATGCCAGTTTGTTTTTCTAAGACAATTTATGGAATCAATTTAAACCTCGACCCCTAAGACTTCAGGAAAATTTCTTTCCTCAAAGGAATAGTGTACTTGCATGTACAACGCTTTATAATTAACCCTTTATCACATGAATATGTTCTATTTTATCTGAGACCTACATTTATGCTAGGATTCAAACTGCAGTGACTGGAGTGGGAGGCGTTTACCATCACCACTCAGCTATAGGAGCTTGACGCTCGAACCCGAGGGGGCTCTCACGTCTTGTGGTGATTTAGTACTACGTATACATGTTGCAATTGTTAAAAACTATACGATATATATTATTTAACGTATATACACTGCGCTGAGTTGCCCATAGTCAACTCTATACGAGAAGGGGTTAACTTGGTGCATACCAGTTACAAAATAGCGCCACAAAGTTTGCAAAATTATACTTGTCCCGCCTAAGTATTAAATATATACCAAGTGAAAGCACAACTAGGCTTTGACTTAAACACAACCTTGGAATTAAACTTATTATAGGCAGGCTGTTCCGCTGTCTTAACGGGTTACGTCAAATCGCTTACACGTATAAATGCACCCAGCTAAATTTTTGATTTAATAGTCCAACTGTAAGTAACTGTGCAAACAAGAACGCGCAACATTATGCATAGCGTCCATCAAACGGAACCTATTTTTAAGTCGGTTTGTAAGACTTTTAGAACCTTTCATTTCATAAACGAGTGACGTTGAATTTTGCTAAAGTTTGAGTTTAAAAAATTCACATTTTGGCTCTAAATCGATGTACACCTGCTCGGATTTAACATCGGTGTGTGCCCACAATTAAATACCGTCCAATAAATAAATTCTTTGTATTTTTGTATTGAAAATTTTTTAATTCTTTCAAACTCCAAAATTTACAAACGAAAAAAAAACTTTGATCGTTCAGTACACCAATTCTGGATTATTTGCTGTGAATAATTTTTTGTGCTACCGATTACACCTTCGGCTCTGTATTGAGATTGTTTGTGAGAATCAAATATTTAATTTCAAACACACAAAAAAACTTTTGTAGAATTTAAGTAAATTTGAGATAATAGTCATATATCAAAATAGTGACCTCATTGTACCCAGAATTTTTACTTAATACTGCACAATATAAAAATTTCAACTTTGATGTTAAAATTTGATTTTAATGCGTAATATATCAATTCCGCAGATGAGTATGTGACTTTTGGAACAAATTTTAAGTGAGTTTAAGATGTGTACAACGCAAACCATCTATTCAGACGTGTTTTGGAAATATGAAATGATTGAACAGTCATAATTTTATTGCCATTTGCAACGGTAGATCATGTAAGTGCGTTACGTTTGTTAAACAACTAAGAACCAAAAATTACTATACTTACAGTGGCCCATGTATAGAACAGGGCCGGAACAGTAGTATAAGCATATTCCTAAGCCTAAGCCTAAGCCTAATGCTAAGCGTATGGATAAGCCTATTCCTAAGCCTAAGCCTAAGCATATTCCTAAGCCTAAGCCTAATGCTAAGCGTATGGATAAGCTTGTGCCTAAGCCTAAGCCTAATCCTAAGCAAAAAATTAGTCTAAAGCTTAAACTGACTCTTTTATAGCGCCTTTACAGTTATATAAACTACAATATAGTTTGATTAAAAACCCTACAAATTAAAACAGGGGTTTTCATGGCGGAATAAAAACAAAAAACTGTGAAATGCCTTTTGAAAGAGCGTTTCAAAGAAATTTGCTTGACATTAATGCTAAATGAATAGATTCTAGATTATTTGAAAATAGCAGCCATTATTTAGCTAACAATTTAAAATATGGTCGAAAGATGACTGTCAAACAGAGAGAATGCGACAGAATTTAAAAGTGTACATATGATCTAACTAAAAACGGTAAATACTTTCAAAATAAATTGTTTTGAAATTTCAAAGCACGGAACACCTTAAAACCGTTGATGGCCCAAAATCGACGTCTCGTTACACTGTAAATTCAAATGAATTGATTAATCAATTCAGCTCGCGAGTTTGTTATTTCTGAATTAATATCAGTAAACATTGACTCACTCTGAGTATAGTTAACTCTGGGTGAGTTGGTTAATTAACTCAGCATGAATCGATTCAACTCAAAATTCTGAGTTCTGATAGTCCTAACTCAGACTGAGTGATTCAACTCATTCTGAGTTAAAACCAACTCACTGAAATTTACAGTGTAGTTTCAAAAACGTTATATGTCTTTAAAAAACCAGCAAAACTATGTTTCGTATTTCGGACTTGATTTGTCTTAAACGTTTGTGATGTAAAACTATTAAGTTTCAAAGCATTCAGTAAATATAAAATTTTAGGATCCAAGTTTTTGAAAAGTTTCAGAATATAAATACCTCAAATTTTAAACTACACAGCAAAAATGGTGAGTCAAATTGACTCCCGCCGAAATAGGCTCTACGGGACTACACAAACTGAGTCAAATTCGACTCCGCCAGAGTCAAACGTGTGACTAAGTGAGTCGAATTTGACTCTGGTGGAGTCTGATTTGACTCAATTTGGGTAGTCCCGTAGAGCCTATTTCGGCGGGAGTCAATTTGACTCATCATTTTTTGCAGTGTATGAGACAATAAGCTTTTGTGCGCAATTGAGGATGGAAAGAATGCAAATGATTTCTAACATTTTTCATAAAACTATCAGGTACTTTAACTGCAGGCAGCACCAATTAAAACAATTTCCAAGTTTTCAAAGTTTAAAATAAGCCCACACTGTGAACTCCAGTGAGTTCAATAATTAACTCAGAGAGAGAATTAGTTATTTTTGGTCATTTCTGAGTTAATAGCACTAAATATTAACTCACTTTGAGCTCATTAAATTCCGGGTGAGTTGATTAACTAACTCAGAGTGAGTTCAATCAATCCAAAATTCAGAGTTCTGAAAGATCTAATCCAGAGCTCAGGTTTCTGAGTGGAGTCAACTCATTCTGAGGTAAAATCTACTCACTAGAATTTACAGGGTGCAATATTTTGTCACCTGTGTGATGGTTTCAACTATAAAACGCACCCAAAACTATTTGTGCTGGCGTATATGCTAAATATTAAACTTGGCACAGGCATTGAATAAATTACATTAAATGGTTGCATTACCACATGGAAAGCATTATATCAATTGCATGGTTTACATTAATTCGTGTACGCGATGTGGAATTTCTCAGTCGCGATCAACGTTTGCTGATTGATATTTTTGTGCATTTTCAAGGCTTTGTCGTTTGTATTTATAAATAACGAAAAATTTCAACTTTTAACCAACGCTAGCTGCTGTTTTTGAAATTGCAAAATTCGTCGCCCATAGTCCGTGAGAATTTCTACATCACGTACACAAATTAATGTAAACCGCGCATAATATTAATCTAAACAATTTAAATGTTTCCCCTAATGCTGACTTAAAAATATATTTAATATATAATAACATTAAGTGAAAAATAATCATGTAGATATTTTGAGATATTTGTTAGGAATCGGTCACAAATTTGTTCATGCATCACACAACAATATTTAAATGGATGAGTGGATATAATGTGGTAGAATTTTTTAGTATTTATAATCGTTGCTGCGGCATTATAATTTCAAAAATTGATTATGAACACTTGATTCAGTTCAAGCTCAACAGAGTTGCCTTAAAAATGTTGTTGGTCCATTCAACTGTAAATTTAAGTTTAACAAATGTTTTGTTAACGATTTAGTGGCCTGATGACTTATTTCAAAAATTTAACACTTTCTTCAATATGTTGCACTGGTTTATGGAAACAAGACGAAAATATGAGAACAAAACGTTCATCAAATTTACATATCTTTGAGCTAAATTTCGCGGTACAAGCCTTTTGTGATATTTACATCTTATAAATTACCTAATTATCGATACTTGTTTTAGTTTCCCTTACTCTACAACAAATGGATAGTAAAACAATTGCCCATGTTACTTTTAGGGGCATCCAGGTTTCTGGTGATGGGTCTATAAAAGAGTAGATTTAGATTCTAGGTTACATTTTTTGCAACCCACACCCCCCCCCCCCCCCCCCACCACACCCCCCCCCCCCACACCCCCACCCCCCCCACCACCCCCCCCCCCCCCACCCCCCCCCCCACCCGCCAGACACCACCCCCCCACACCCACCCCCCACCCCCCACCCCCACCCCCCCCCCCCCCCCCCCCTTTTAGGCTTAGGCTTAGGAACTCATTTTTGCAACGCTTACGCTTAGGCTTAGGAATACGCTTAATCTACTGTTACGCCCCGTAACATTGGCCAAAATAACTGTGAACCATGGATCAAATTTCGCCAAAATGTGCAATGAAACGAATTATTCAAGTTGCATTTTAGCATAAAACATCTTACCTGACACGTTGCGAACCAAAGCCCAGTTCAATAGCGAACGGATAATGAAATAACTGTGTAATTGGAGATAAACTTTTAATGAAATATGTAATTGAATAAATTGAGTTATCTTGTTCACTCGCTAATGGACTGTGTGAAATCGTTGTTGACGATGGCTGAACAATTAAGGTTCCTGAAACATTTTATTTCAAATATTAATAATACAAAAGATAAACTAAAGCAAAGCATTCTGTAAGTTTTTTGTCTGCTTAATTAAACTATCGTAGGGGCGTATATATAGTGGATAGGGCGTATCCACAGACACCTTTCAGACTAACTCCAAAAGGCGTTTATACAACGTGTAGAAAAATTTGCAAAGCCAAAAACTTTATCGTTCGCTACGACCGCTAAATAACTTTTACCCATTGTTATTCTCTCGAGAAATGGAAAATCAACTTCTGGCTATACCGCTAGCGGTAAATGCAACCGGTAGCATTGATAATTGACTGTGCATTAAAAAATCTGCAATTCTTGCAAAAACATTAAACAGGGTGGGGGTAGAAAGACTTTAAAATATTCACTGTATTGTCAGTGACTACCAAATTACAACTGATTACTAGTCTAAAGAAATAAATCACAACTTAAAACGGTTAAATGCCACATCGCTTATAATTACGCACTGTAAATTCCAATGAGTTGATTAATCAATTCAGCTAGCGAGTTGGTTATGTCTGAATTAATATCAGTAAACATTAACTCACTCTAAGTTTAGTTGATTCTGACTGTAGAGTTGAGTTGACTCTCGATGAGTTGATTAGGTAACTCAGAATGAATTGAATCAACTCAAAATTTTGAGTTCTGATACTCCTAACTCATACTGAGTGATTTAGCTCATTCTGAATTAAAATCAACTCGCTAAAATTTACACAGCGCCTGCTGTTTATTTTAAGATAGTTCAAGTTGGTATAAACTGTTTTTGAAGGAAAAAATAAAAAATAAACAAATTTGGAATACTAACGATTTAATACCTGCAATGATGCATTTTGTTGCTGCAAAAAACACAATCACAAATTTGAATTTGATTTCCGTCCAGAAACGGTGTTGGCGGAATTTGGTTTTCATTGAAGTAAAATACACGCGTTAAATACACTACTTTGCATAGTTTACTTAATAGCTTAAATGGTAGACTTTACCGAACGTTTAAGACAAATCATACGATAAACATAAAGACAACAACACATTTTTAGAACTTTACTACGTATACCCATCGGCACAGTCAGGGCCCATGTACAGAACAGGACTGGAGCGTTGTAAAAAGGAGTTCCTAAGCCTAAGCCTACGCCTAAGCTTAAGCAAAAAATGTAATCTACAATCTAAACCTACTCTTTAATAGACCCACCAGAAACCTGGACGCCCCTTAAAGTAACATGGACCCGTCTGAAACTAATCGCAACTATACAATACAGCACTTGGAAATACTCAAAAATATTCACTGTTGAATTATGATTGACCAGCGGTACAAAAATCAAACAGGTGTTCAAATTTAAAAATTCATCTCAAAAGCTACTTAGTTACGCTTCAGGTTGAAGATAAACTTGACGTACGATGTTATACTCAACAAGCGAACACATTAAAAGATTAATCACATCGCAGCGATATTCGGCGCATATATGTTATCGTTATCCGACCGGCTGCGTATACCTCAAGGATAGGGTGATAACTGCAGCTAAAATTTCAGAAACAGGCACAATTACAGATTGTAGAATAACTTTGCATAGATCAAAACAATTGTTTCTCGATTCGCATGGCTCTTAGATATAACTTTAAGACAAGGTTTTATTACCTCTTGAATTAGAATCCTTAAAGTATGCTGCTGTTTTTCGACTGTTGATTTTGTTGAAAAACGAGTAAAGTGAACTAAAATCAAATTCTGTATTTTTTCTGTCGATTGTCTGTCATAAAGCCGTTTCATGACCGCTGTCCAAGGTTGAACGCACTATTGTGACATAGATTTTTTGCAAAACAAAACACTGATTTTTTAGGGTTTTATTTGCGAGTATGGCCAATGTTACTTTAAGGGGCGTAAACAGTATAAATTAAGCGAATTCCTAAGCCTAAACCAGGTTTGCAAAAATGTGTTCGTTAGCCTAAGCCTAAGCCTAAGCCTAAGGAAAAAGTTTATTCTAGAATATACATCTACTTTTTTATGAACCCACCCGAAACTTGGACGCCACTTAAAGTAACATTGGCCGTGAGTTTATGATCTAGAAACGATTTGTGTACGATTATTACTATAAATGTTTAGTTTTTATGCAGTATTAAGACAGCAATTTTTTGCGTTCGCTTGCAATAATAATGCGCCATTAACAATCTGTTTTCAGTACTTGACATGTTTTCAAATTTGGTAACCTACTCAAAGGTACACTGTAAATTTCAGAGAGTTGATATCAACTCAAGATCAGCTGAATTACTAAGTCTGACTTAGGTCCATCAGAACTCAGCATTTGGAATTGATCCAATTCATTCTGAGTTAAATAACCAACTCACCCAGAGTCAACTCAACTCAGAGTGACAATCAATTCAACTGAGAGTGAGTTAATGTTTACTGATATTAATTCAGAAATAATCAACTGGCTAGCTGAACTGATTAATCAACTCATTGGAATTTACAGTGTAGAATCACATATTATATATTGCTTAAGCAAAGAAATACCTTGCTTGAAACTAACTTTTAAATGGTTAATGAGAAAGTTTAACCCTTTATCACATGAATATTTTCAATTTCTTATGAGATGCACTTTCTAGGTAAAATTTGATCCCCAGTGTCTCGAGTGGGAGGCGTTTACGATGACCGCTCAGCTATAGGAGCTTGATGTTCGAGCCCGAGGGGGTTCTCACGTCTTGTAGAGAATTTGCACTACACATATATGTTAGAATTGATAAACACTGCTCACAGTGTCTGTGTTGCTGATTTATTATTTGTATTTAGTTGCTCATAGTATTCTCTATGACTTAAAGGGTTAAAAGTAGAAAATTGCAAACCTGTGATGTCTTAGACGAACCGGTAGTGACTTATGGAGAATTTATGCTTCGCTGAGTGTAGCAATTGTCTCCAAATTTTATAAATTTTCAAACAAGTGAACTGTGAGATATTTGTGTTTGTTAATCTACATCTGGGCTAACTAACTCAAACACAAAATATGTAGTACTGTAGTGACTCGAATAAGAGTGGGGACTGATATATTTATTTGGCATTTTCAGAAGGTAGTTCTGCTATTCGGTTACGGAATGTAATTTAATTTTAACCCGCCCTCATCCTTCGTTATTGCTGCTATATATCCGGTATAGCAACTATTCGCTCAATTAATACACATTTATTTGTCCTGTATCAAAAACTTAAGCGATAATGCAATTTCATTTCGGATATCCGGATAAATATCCGGCAAGAATTGCCGGATATCCGGATATACTGCTTCATGCAGACTTAAAACTGTATATTAAAATTTCATATTTATTACATAAATTACAGAACGGCAATATATTTGAAGATAATTATTGTTCTGTGTGACTAACAGTATTTGTCTGAGTTATACGTGCGTTTTGTATACAAGTACCTCAACATTTGCATGTATTCATAGTCTGATAAGTCCATGGACACCAGAAGTAAATATGCGCGCGCATTAAGGGGCAGCTGCGCCGACCTGGGTTTAAACGAATAATTTTTAGGTTAACTTTGGCAAAATTGTATTATAACCTTTCTCCGCACACCCAAATTTCACTCCATTACCTATTAATATTGTACCGACACCCAATGATTATACATTTCAAAATTTGTAGGGTAATTATAGCTCACATAGGTATATCAATGTTAAAATATGATATAAGTAGTATACACCCTCCCTAGGGACAGTCGTAAGTGACTGTCCCTAGGGAGGGTTTTCTTGACGACTAATACATGTAATTTTCTGTGTTTCAGGTGCAATCATCAAGACGAAAAAAGATGCGCTACATTTTTATACTGTTTGTGCATAATTGCGTTTATAAGTAAATTTCATGTGTTTTTTATTACGAGTGTTAAGCAGTGTGTAACCTGCTATCCGTTTCTGGTAAAAATCAGAGCCAATGTAAAGAACAGGGACAGAACAGTATAAGCATATTCCTAAGCATAAGCCAAGCAAAAAATTAGTCTAAAGCTTAAGTTTATTCTATTACAGTCCCACAGAAAAACGTTCCACCCTGATCTTTATATAGGCTAAACTCCGTGTAGGTTTGCGTTATAGAAATAACTGAAATTACGTTTATCCAAAATCTTAAAATTTTCGGTGCTTTTAATGTATTTTCTTTGAAAGACCAATGAGCTTAAGCACGCATCTGTAGTTTTGGCAGACAAAACATTTTTGAAACTTAACTTCAATATCCGTTTGCGTTATTCTGGTCACTATTTGTTTTCGTTATTTTTACTGTCCATGTTACATACACCCTGGTGTTAAGGTTACAGTAGTTTAAACCTTACTTTCAATTTCAAGCCTTATCTTAAGTTTGTCATAGGACTTTTAGATGATAATGATAGAACCTGACCATGATTTTAGTATACCTTGCTCCTAATTGTAAAGTTGGCTTATATGTTCTTAAGCGTAAAGTGAGCTTATGCCTAAAGCAAAAGAAATTAGTCTAAGCTTGAATACTATTGAGGTAGTACAGAAAACGTTCCATCCCTGATATTTACTGAGCATTTGAAGCTATAACAGTGAGACACGCACATGTTACAGTTCGCGAGATTGACGGTAAGTTCCAGTGTAATGTTTTTAACTCAAACAGAGATAATTGATCAAATCGCTCGGAATTAGTTCAAGTCAGAGTCAAAATCAATCCCTCTCAGATTGAGTAAATTCAGGGTAAAGACATTAAGTGTAATTTCTTGTGTTTGCCAATTTTGAGAGGGTTCCACATTTTGAAATGGGCATAATACAGGTAACGCACAAGTAAGCGTTCGGATTTTAAAATGACAAGCTTTTGCAAACGAAAAACTATACTTAACTTCGAAGCTGTCCATTCACTATGTCGTACCTTTGTCATTGGCGGTCACAACATTGACCACTCACAGTGAGCGATAGATTTTTAAATTGACAAACTTTCGCATATGCGGATCTCAAATATAGGCTACTTTTAGGTGTAATGAATATATTTTTATAACGCGGATTGAAAGATGATAGCTACTGCTACGGCCTAGATTTGTTGCCTGTGTTTATTAATGTATTGCTTATACACGTAATTGGAAAACTGTAAAAGGTGTTTCTTTTTACCTCAAAAACCCTCCTGATATCCTTATTTTAATTGAATTTTGAAGTTTTTGTTGAAAATAGCTAGCTAGGGATATTACGGTTGTCCATAGGTTTGGTTTTAGAAGAACCGTTTTGGGAGGATGCTATACTTTATTTGGTGCAGCTGCAGCATTTTTGCATGTTTCCACAGAATTGTCAATTGTTTAGCACCTATTACGATTACCAGAGAATCTATGCTCAGCTATAGGGTGGGTATTATGAAATGTGTTTCATCTAAGAGTTGGTGATAGGTCTTGTAACTTTTCAAACTAGCGTGAAAAATTTGTTCATTTGGCTCGTTTATATTTCACGCACTAGGACCGTATTCTTAAATGTGTAAACTCGTGAATGGTGAAGTGTTTGATTAAACACATTTATAGTATTTTGCTTGCTCAATTTTTATACTGATTTTGAGATCCACAATTGCCTAAGGTCATCAATTTGAAAACCTATCTCTAACTTGTGATGTGCTGTAGCCATATAACAATATGGACCCAAACCATTGGTTCTCCCATGGCAGACACGTGCTTCAGAGCTGTGATACTAATATAATCCTGTATTAATTTTATAAGCGTGTCGAAGAGAGTTTCCAGTTCTCCGCTTTTTACATTCGATTCTGAACTGGAACTTTTTACCGAATTCGAATTCGAACTTTAGTTAGCCCTCTAATAATTTATATATGTATATAGCAGGGTGCAACCGGAATTACAACCGGTAAAAATTTACCGGAACCGGAACCGGAAGGTGAAAAAATGCCGGAACCGGAACCGGAATTCCGGTTGCACCCTGGTATATAGATATATATTGTATTAGATATACGTATATATACATATTATATATTGTATTATATATACGTATATATACATATACATACACACACACATATATATATATATATATATCAATGTTTACTTATTTTTAATTTGACGCCAACATTCTTATCTTGAATTCGCTGAAAATTTTTGACGAAGTTACTTATTTATCTGAAGGTAAATATTGACGATAAAGGTGAATATTTTTGGTTAGAATGAAAAGTATCCTGGATTGTATCGGGTGGTATAAACTGCCACGATTTGCAGTCCAGAGCTAGCTTATTGTGTTCAAGGTTTACAGGGTGGTACAAACTGTCACGCGCAGCTCAGGGTTTCATTGATTGTTTAAATTTTGGACTTATTTCGATAGGTTTCATTAAAATTTCAGCTAGTTATTAGGTTTTCTAGAGCTCTAAACCACTATATAAATGGTTGACAAAACAGGTCTAGTTATTCATTAGTTGAATTTGACATGATTTTTAAAATTTATTTGGTTTTAATTGACTAAAAGTTTGGTCTCGGTACTTGAATTTGACATGATTTTTAAAATTTATTTGGTTTTAATTGACTAAAAGTTTGGTCTCGGTACATTAATAGCCAAGGCTTGGAAATAGTGTATATGTTTACTAAATTGAGATGAATGTTTCAATCTATTTTGGGTTTAAAATTTCAAATGTTTGTTACCCTCATAAGATGAGGTTGGCTAACTAGGTATGCAGGATGTTTAGTGGAACTGGATTATATAGGAATCGGAATCGGAACAGCAAATTCATACAGAAATCGGAAATAGAAATTTTGTGACTACACGGATAATTTCTATTAACAAATAAAACACTGCTTTACGGCGTCTGTCGGCTGACAACAATTTTCAAAAACTTCGCAAGAATAAATTGGTAATTATATATTTGGTTCTGTAAAGCTAAAATACAATCAAATATTGAAAGTTAACTCATCCAAAAGAAATTAATAGATACGTAAATGATGCATAATTTTTATCCAACATATATCACAAGAAGTAGACCTAAAATTAAAATGATTGCACAATTGGAGTAAGAATCGGAACTAGTGTTGAATCGAAATTGGTTTCGAATCGTCTAATCGGAATCAGAATTCCTGTTTCACCCTGCTGATATGTCAAAAGCTACAGGTTTACTTTTTAAAATTGCTTTACGTGAAGAAAAACATATACAGTCTCGGCTCCGATTCGGAATTGTTCAAATCCCTTTTCCAGAATATGCCACCTGTGCTTTCTCAATTCCCCTGCAACGAAGAATCATTGCTCAGTATTGTAGAGCATAAATGTTTTAGCACATGTTTATAGTTTAACCACATATGTAGGTTAATAATGTTTTCGGCTTATTGTGTCATCGACCATATGATTGCGATTTTGTCAATTTTACTTGACTGGACTCGTGCTTCAATGCGTAAGGTGTTGCGATTGATATATGTAATTGGTTATCGAGCAATTTATACTTGTTCTCGTTGTGCTACTTCTGTTGGAATTCACAAAAGGTTGGAACTGATTAGTAAAGGATGTAACCCTGCAGAGTGGGCAAATGGTTGGAAATTGTTAATGACTGTTGTTGCTGTGACTGCAATGCACAGTTTACCTGAAGTAGTTTGGGAAGTGCCAAGTTTGTTAATACTTATGGTGATACTATGCGCCGTTCTTCAGTGGGAGACCAGTTGCAAGTTGTTGCAAATGATTTGTGGAATGTCTAAACAGTACTCTGCTGTTCGGACCGTGTTCAAAATGCTTTGTGAGACATGCGAAAAACGAAATGGTTCGATGTTCGCGTTGCCAAAAGTTTTGAAGTGTGTCAGTGTGCGGTTTGCTTTTATCCTGAGAGTATTGTTTGTGGTGATGCCTATTTGTTTGAGTGGTAAGTGTTGCATTTTCTCATGTTCTATCCAAACTTAACAGATTGTGATTTGTGATTTGTTAACGTCATGTGACTGCTTAAATTGAAACGTTAAGCACTTTACGTAATTAAATTGAGATTCTAGTGAGTAGCTTGAAGAAACAATTCGTCAAATAAGTTCAGAATAAACTTTTGAAACACAAAATTCTATCCGAGAATAATACAAAGAAATCAAATTGTAAAAAATATCAGCTTTTGCTAAAGGAACTACAATTATAGTTTGACCATGTATAGTTATATCGGTGAATTTGTCCGTAGCGTCGTGACAAAAGTCCGGATTGAGATTCTTAGACATTATGAACTTTGTACCAGGATTGCAACACGGTTCGGATTAGGCAAAAATTTGAGGTTCGGATTCGGTTGTAGAAAAGCCGAATCCAACAACATTAGACAATATGTTTTATCCATTTAATATTTTTTGTTTCAAATCAAATCTCAGAACTGAAATCTAAACGAAACCCATTAACGTTTAAAAGTTATGTGGTTGGCTTGCATTGATATTCTAAAACAAATTTGTGAAATTTGCAATACGAAAGATTCGGTAAATTAATACTGGATTCCGATTCGGCCAAAACGTGGATTCGGTGTCTTTCTACTTTGTGCAAGTTGCATCAAGATACCAAAAAACCTGGTAATAAAATGTCCTGTCGAAGTAGGATATTAAACGTTATTTCAAAACAAAGTAAACTTATGCTTATATAGTAGGTAGTGCTCCGTCATAAATAACAATATAATACTTAGGTAACGCATACTTTCAGTAATAAGTGTTGCGCAACGTGCCAGTGAAAAATTTCGCAATGTTTTGACAATATTCGAAGGTAGACGCTTGGCGATGATAAAATGGAGCAAGCAACTGACAAGTGGAAGATTTTGCAACGTTTTGACAATATTCGAAGGTGGACGTTTGGCGTCGATAGAATGGGACAATCCGTTCGGAATTGGTATTATCAATAGTGGATAATCATTTACTTAGAGTGTGCAAATGGGTACATTAAGTGTGGAAAAGAAACCTTTCTAAACAAGAGTCTCTAGAAAACGCAACGCCTAACAAATTATAAATTTCAGCAATTGCACACTCTTGTTAGAATGATCATCTGCTCTTTTATGTAAGACCTCTGAAGCATGGTGACAACAAAGCTTTGGATTCGGATTCGACAAAAATTTACGCTTCGGATTCGGATAGTCGGACCCAATAGTGTTCAGCAATATATTTTCCTGATTTAAAGAATAAATTTTTAAATAACTTGTTATAGAAATCAAATGTTAGGATGGACATGAAAAAAACGCAAAAGATGCAGGGCTGCTATATAGAAATCAAGTTATAGATATAATTGAAAATGTTAGGGATGGACATTCAATTTTGGTCCTTACGTACAAAAGATTGTCCAGGATATACTTAAATGCTGAAGGTCCTTGCGGACTCTTGACCAATGCTACTTTGAGGGACATAACAATTAAGTGTATTCCTAATCCTAAGCGTTGCAAAACTGTTCCTAAGCCTAAAGCTTAATCGTAAGGAAAACTAATCTAGAATCGAAATTTACTGTTTTACAGGCCCGCTAGAAACCGGAACGGTCCTAAAAGTAACATGGGTCAAGTTTTTCATTCAAAATTTGTTCTTATGGACAAACTTTTAAACGAAACAACATATTCTTTGCTAGTAATTTTTAAACTTCTTTAGCTACATCGTCGCTAAATTCACATTCTCTACAGTCTGAGCCTGGAGCTATTACGATGCTTGTTACTGCGAGCGTAATGTTAATGATTATGGTTGTCTATGCAACAACAAAACGAAAACATAGCTTAGCTATGTGTGAGTTAAATTTTTTTATGCATACATCTTTTAGGTTAAAATAGTCATTCTTTAATGCATCATCCATAATATAATAATTGAGAACAAGGTGCGACCTTTACCATGACTTGATTTAATGTTTTGCAAAATAGATATGTGTTCGGTTCTGGTAGTCTGAATAAACCTACACCGAATAGTAAGCTTGTTACTTCCAAATTTTATAAAATTACTTTTTCAAATCATCATATTTAACATCTTGCTGCGATTGCATTTTTGATCTTTTCAAACAGTTCCAGTTTTAATACACTGGAGTAAAAAACTAAGATATTCTGTTGTACGCAAACACTTCAAAGTCCACAAATTTATATGATATATCAGGTTCTGGTATCTTATAGTTTAATATCCGGTCGTACCTTCAATGAGAAGTAGTTATAACATCCGTGGAATAGCAATAGGCGTACTTTATGTTTCAGTTTTCTTAACACTCCTATTGCTATTTCAAAATATGATTCACTGATCAGTGATATTAATAAGCTGTTCAGCGTTAATCATTTTGTCACCAATGCATCGGGATGAAAAATCTTTACACAGCAACCGCTTGTTAAACGTAAACCTCAATTTCTTAACAGAGTTTTGATTGTAGACTTCCACGTTTTCCTTCATGCGCTTGATGGTGAACGTGTTGAGGTTGAGATGAGCACATGGATCATAAAGAAGCTTTTTGAAATTTTCCAAGCTTACCATCTCCCTATTTTCGCTTGTTAGTGTGAACCCCTTAATTTTGAAAACATTTGTTAATTTATTTTCATCCACAACCCTGTAGCAGTAGCTCTTAGCCCCAGTACAATAAAACTCTGATATGTAGGCGTTTGGACCGAAATCGCCTTCGAGTTCGTTTTTCAAATCACCAAGAAAAATCGATTCTGGAAGTTCGCTTCCATTTGAACTGCTCACATAAAATATACTGTCTGTATCAGAATACAGAACTTTACCTTCCACCTAAAAATAAAACAGATTTAAAAACCAAACCGTTGCTGCAGTAATTATAAGTAATACTTAATCCTAAACATACTTATTAACGTTTGAAAATTTTTTATATATTTACCGTAACTAAATTAATTTAAAACAAAAAAGTAACTAACATACTTTTTCCATTAACGATAATAAATGTAGTCTAGCATGTGATGTAGTAAAACACGCTATGGGTAAATTGGAAAACGGTGCTGGAACTTCAGTCTCCTTCTTGAGTTTATAAGTTATCAACATCATCGCTTGGCCTGCCAGATGCACATCTTCCACTTCATACTTAGGATTAAGCAGGAACTTGGTTAGGTCCTCGTAACTGCTAACATATTTAGACTTCGCATAATTCATGTTTTGACCAAATTTTCCCCCTAAAATTAGGAAATATGAAAAGCACACTATTTGCCTCGACTTGTTTCTCTTTCAAAAAGTAAATACAAAAAACACAAAGCAACTTACACAGACTGTTCAATGCCAGCTTAGAAATTGATCGAATTCCAGGATTTTTTATCATGTTATGACGATCCAACTGGATTCCTTCCACAAGCTTCCATTGTTCAATGAAACTTTCTTTATCACCGGCCGTCTTGCAGTTAACAGGAAAACCTGAGGCCTCGGTTTTAAGTTTTAAATAATTGTCGATATAGCCTCGAAATATATTGCTTGAATGTTCTTCGAAGTGCCATACTTCGTAAACCTGAACTAACTTATACCCTCTCTTCAAAGCAAAGTTGAGCTCAAAATGAGTCCATGCCCCTTTGAGACACCTTTCATCATCACTGTGATCACACGATCTGTTCAACCCTTCTCTTGCACACTGGTGGCATAACGGAAATATTAGCTTCCCTTTGTTATCAGAGTACGGAAGGACCCCAAAAATTGCTGTTTCTGGTGGAAGAATTTTACATTGAATTAATCCAAAGTATTTGTCAATTGGTTCAAATTTTTCGGTGATAATTTTTGGAAACTTGACTGGCATCTCCTTATTTTTAAGGATATACGGATACAAAGAATTCACGTCTTTGTAAAATATTTTTTCGCCAGGCTTTACACAGTAAGCCGCTACCATTGTGCTTACCCTTCCTCCTCTAAGACTGCTTCTAATTTCAAGTACTTCCCTATCTAGATTGCAGCTTTCTAAAAAATTTTGTATCTCCGGATTTTTTCGAACAATTTCTTCCCACTCATGCGACCATATTAGTTTGACAGTAAATCCTGCGTTACGTAAATAAGTCAAACGGTCCATCGTAGTTCGATTTATTAACTTCATGCGCTTATGTAGAAAAGTATTGTACATTTCTCCGTCGTAACACTTTTTACATCCATGTATATAGCATCCCATGTATTCATATATTGTATTGTTGTCTTCACAAAACCCATCTACATAGTATTTACCTATTTTCTTTTCACCACCTCTCTTAGCTGACTGAATCCTTAAGTCTTCTGTGTGTGCAAGGTAGGCCAACCACTGCTCACATTGCTTCGAATGCCTCCTTACTTTATCAGGATTGGTTGACCCGATAATTCCTAGCACTTGTTCATTTAAATAATTCTGGCGAAAAACCAACGATACTGCGGAAGCAATGGTGCAGCAATTGGCAAAAATATCAACCTGACTAGTTTCAAAAAACATATCACGAAATTTTTTACACGCAGTTTCGAGAACCAGCACATCATCAATGCAATAAGCTTCTAGAGCATCGGCCAAATTGTATAGCCTTCCTGCATACCTTTTATTTTCTTCGTCCCACCAATCTTCAAACTCCTTTCTACTTTTAGGATCCATTCTTTGAGGGTCAAAAAAATTTTTTTGTGGAAAACTGCCAACGTATCCTTGCATATTCACTGTGTTTAAACCATGTGGAAAATATCCTTTTGAAAGTTTAGTTGAAAAATTAAAACTTTTTGGAAGACTTCTTAATGAACAAGATAAAAAATTAAAACTATCTATAAATCTGATATTTTTTCCAATTCTGAGTAACATAAACTTCGTACCTTTTATAATAACAGCTTTAGGCAAAATGCTTTGCTTGTACAACCAATTTAAAATGAAATATGAATCATACCCAGATAGATAATGCGCTATGACGATAAATTCATGGAAAGGCATGGCTTTTGCTTTTGATATCAGACATGTCATGAAACTATCAATGCACTGTACCCCTTTAAAAATCATAGTCTCTTTGTCCTCTTCCTTTGCCACAACTAAGTTAGGGGTGTGCTTACCAGTGCATTCGTCAGCCATAGATTCAATGTCAAAGTACATATAGACATTCTCTTTTGAATTTTTAAGCTTTACTACCTGCATGTAGCACTTGTGACTTACTGGACTGTCCCATTTTCTGCATGTAGAGCAATAGTACTGCTCACAATGATGGTTCTTTTTACGTTTCTTGTGTAATCGCTTAGAACAATCAGGGCATTTAAAATAATTTGAACAGTCTGTAGTAATATGATTTGCTAAACCTATATCTGACTGTAACTTAAGATCACATGTAGGACAGGTTGCTATTTTAGCTTCGTAGCATCTGTTTGAACATGTGTTACTGTTACATAAAGGACACCCACTCAAGCATTTGTGAATTGAGTCATAAGGTTTTATGCATAAGTGACAAAAGCTTTTGCATGACATAAATCCTGTTATGGAACGAATTAAATCAAAATGTCCATCATTCAACAATAAGTAAATTGGTTTAAAATTTTCGGTCTCTGGTCCTTTAAAAAGAACTGTCTTCGTTCCATCGAAGACAACAATACGGTACAATTTAAGTTGGAATTGAAACTTTTCCACCTCAGAAATTCCGCAGGGTTTATCAAATTCGACACCACAATCGGCATAAAATTTGTTAAGAGCGTCCCCTCCTTTTTTGTTCGTTATTGATCTTATAAGTCCTGTTGTTCGGCCACCATCAGGGTTATTACAAATAAACATTCCTGTTAATAGAGCAACTCCAAGGCAGTTGATATCAACAGGAATTCTAATTAAACTTTTCTTGTTGCATACATATGTTTCAAAATTTTCAAAGTCGCATGGATTCTTTCTTTTCCCATTTCCAGGTTTTGGGAATTCTGTATGAATAATATTCATTTTTAAACCCTTGTCTAAGAACAGGGTCTCGTTTGAATTTAAAGTTCCTTCTATTTTGTCCAGAACTAATTCAAGGGAAAATTCATCCATTTTTATGTAAGGAATACTGATTGGGTACTCTAAGCTTGGGCTTTGTATAACAATTCGAAAGTAATCATGACCTTGAATATGCTTTGTCATATAAGCAAAAACATCACTTAAAATGTTGTACAGCTTTTCGTTCAATTTTACCAAATCCATTTCTTCCAAGTTGCGAAAAGTAACAGTATAATCAAAAATTTTAGTCCGAAATTTTTTACTTGATCGCTCCTCAACAGTTTTAATTGTAAAATACGGAAATACATTAGTACCTTCTTCCTTTTGCGACGCCTTCTCTGCATCAGTCGCATTGGTTGTGCTTGTTTCTGGTTGAATTGAAGCCATTGTCATGACATTGAAATTGTAATATTGCATCACATCATAATATGATTCTTATATAGCCTATGAACTTTCTAGAAAATTACCTTTTAGTTTGACTATACATTAGGAAACTTACGTTATTTCAGTTTTTGAAATTTAATTATACAAATCTTTTGAAGTTTTAGAAATAAATTTGGAAGTATTTCTGTGCGAAATGTGATTTTTAAAATTTTGTTAAAATTAATTTCCCGGAAAACAAAAATTATTGTTCATAAAACAAGGTTATATAAGAAGCTTGATACCTCCATGGCATTTAGTTACTTCAAAAACAATGGCTGAAAGTCAACAGAAACGTTGTAACGATCAAGCGATGGGAGTTGTTTCTGAGAAGCGAACCAAACGAAAACATGTTCAAGAAGATACTACTGAACTCCCAAAATTGGTCAGGCAAAACGCAGTTGATGAAAGTAACTTTGCTAGCAATCAATTTAGTCCGTCCTTGGTGGGCACCGAATCGCCTTGGATATTTCCTAAAACCAATGAGGATGTGCTAAATTTTGCCTTGCCCGATAATTACATTGTTATAAGCAGTGATCAAGAATTAAAGAAAAAAACGGGGAGTTAAAGCTGTACGACCGGTTTTTGTGAATAATAGTTTTGGAGGCAATTTAGTGGATGTTCGTTTTTTCATGCCTCTAATGGATTTATCGAAAACGCAGTTTTTACGAAACGAGAAAGGTGAAATTCTGGTTAAAGCAACAAGAGGAATTTCTTTGAATATCGACGAAGCTTATGCAGCATCAAAAGCTATTCAAAAAATCGCAGAAAATCTCCGAAAAATTGATTAAAAGTAGCTAAACTTTTGTTACAAAAAAATCTATTTAATTTTGATTAAAATATGTAATATTAGTGTATGTAATGAATTCTAATAAAAAATTACTTCATGATCTTTGGTACTCTCCTAGCTCGAGTTGTGCCTTTTCAGGTTTAGAAAGATTGTATAAAAATGCTAAACGTCGTAATCCTAAAATTACCAAAAGTTACGTAGCTAGCTGGTTGGCCGAACAATCTGTGTATACACAAACAAAACCAGCCATTCGAAAATTTTCTAGAAGAAAAATAGTAGCGACCCTTGACTCATGTTGGTCTTGTGATCTTATGGACATGAGTATATTGAAAAATTATAATTCTAAATTTTCATTCATCCTTGTTTGCGTGGACGAATTTTCTAGATACCTTTGGTGTAGACCTGTAAAGTCCAAGTCAGCTGTCCTAGTAAAAAATGCATTCCTTTCAATTTTCGAAAGTGGTCGTAAACCCTCTGCAATTAATTGTGATAATGGTTTAGAATTCAAAAACAAAATTTTGCAAGATTTTTTGAAACAAGAAAATGTTCACATATTTTTTACTAAAGATCCCAATATAAAAAGTTCTCAAAGTGAAAGAACTATAAGAACTTTAAAGGGAGTTATTTACAAATACTGCATGTCAAAAGGGTCCTGGAAATACATTGATTCCCTTGACCAAATTGTATCAGGTCTCAATCATCGAAAAATGAAAATCCTACAAGGAAATTCACCTGCCGAAGTAACACCCCAAAACCAAGGAGAAATTTATAATGCAATGTTTTCTGAAAGGAATAAAAGCCCAAATCTTCCTAAGTTCAAAATTGGAGACAGCGTGAGGTATCAGCTTAAGAAAACACCTTTTACTCGAGGACATGACCCAACATTCTCTTCTGAAGTTTACAAAATAAGTCAGGTATTAAAAACCAAGCCTATCACATACCGTTTAGCAGATTCCAATGGACATATCTTGGACCGAACCTTTTATCAACCTGAATTGGTAAAAATAATCCAGCCTCAAGATCAAGTTCCAGTTCCAAACCCTCCAAAGCGTGTTCGTTTAATTTAATTAGTGTTACTAAATAATTAATATAAGAAGCAGTAATTTACGGACAACAGTCACAATGTTTTCTGCACCAAGCGTTTATAATATGGCTAAGTACCGTCAAGCATGTGTTCCGATTCGTTTTGGAGGTACTGGTGCTGGCATGTCACGTGTTCGAAAGCAACGTAAACGTGCTAGCACTAAAGTTACCCCAGGAAAAGCTTTGCGTAAAACTAGCAAAGTTCGACGTCGCAATATTAAACGTAAACGACGTCGCACAAGGCGTTCTAAAAAATAATTAATTATAACAAGATTTAAATATAAATACAGTTGTTATTTATCATTTAAAGCATATTATAAAGTAAAAATCAAAAATGACGACAACAGTTAACGCCACCCGACTTGCACCTCAAAGCTGTAATGTTGATACATTAGCATGGGGAGCTTCTCCCCTTGTCCAAGACGTTATAGAAGAAAGTTTGCTTAAAGAATTCACCATCATGTCCGGACTTCCGAATTCAAACACATCAACACTCACTTTTCGTTTAGAAAAAGATCCATTTTGGTGTGTTGAATTAAACTCAATGTTTTTACTTATTGAAGCCAAAGTTTTGAATGATAAATTAAACCCAATTGCTAACGATGAAAAGGTTGCTCCTTGTAATTTATTTGGAAACTCAATCTTTTCTGACTTTGAAGTTTCAATTAACAATATTAAGGTCACACCTGATGCCTCAAATTTTGCCTATATAAATTATGTTCTTGCATTAACCAACCTTGAAAAAGGAATAAAGGATTCAGTTTTGCAGACATCGCTTTTCTTTAAGGACACTCCCTACAGTTTTAATGATTTCGATAGCAATACAGGAATGAGCCAGCGAATGGCTTATATAGAAGGCTCTCAAACAGTAAATTTATATGTAAAACCTTTAAATTCTATATTCAATTCAACCAGAGCCATACCTTCAGATTCCGAAATTCAGGTTAAATTATCCAGACAACCCCACAGTTTCTGTTTGATTGCGCAAGCTGGTAAATCTTATATAATTCAAATCAATAAAATACGTCTATTTGCAAACTTTATAAAACCTACCCCTGCAACACTTTCTGAACAAAACCGACTAATTTCAAACGGAAGATTTATTGTTCCTACCTTGAGACATACCCTTTACGAGCATGTTATTCGAAAAAACGACACTAGCCACCAATGGACTTTAATTCCTGCAGCCAGCATGCCTAAACGCGTTTATATATTTATGGTCAAAAAAGGTGCAACCGATGGAACGGATGTAACATTAAACCCTTATGAGTTTATTCATAACAATGTTTCAAACTTTTCTTTGTACAAAAACGAACAACCAATTTTTACTTCTGAGGGGTTAAGTTCTAAATTTGATCAAGATGACTTTGCTTTTGCGTACTTTCTAATGTTTAGAGGATTGGGTTATGTAAATCACAATATAGATATAAGCTACTCAGACTTTCCTGGTGGGTACACAATTTGGATTGCTGATCTTACAGCTTCAAATTCAAGCGGTTGCACCTCTTTTGTTGAAAAACCCTCTACTGGATACCTGAAGATAAAACTGACATTCGAAACTCCTGTTGCCCAAGACACAACATTGTTTGCACTGTGTGAAGAATCAACCAATCTTATGTTCAAATCCAACAGAACACCCGAATATACAAATTAAGTGATTGACGAAGTTTCATCCATAATTGTCAGTGTGAGAAGTGTTTATGTGTGAATGTGTGAGTAGTCATGTTTGTATCGATTAAGGTTGAAGAAGCTATGTACAGACCTTATGATATTAGTACATTCTTGGCTGTGGCACGCTGCGGGTCTCGGCGAAAGCCTTATGACCTAGGCATCAGTTCTCGGTGTGCTATATCATGCTAAAGGTCTGTTTCAACAGCTTTTTGATTCTTCGTAAGTTTAAGTGAGATAATAGTTTTGATGAGCTACGTACAAGTCTGACAGTGTTGGTGCATTCTTGGCTGTGGCACGCTGCGGGTCTCGGCGAAAGCCTTATGACCTAGGCATCAGTTCTCGGTGCACCATACTTGTCGTTAAGGCTTGGTACAACAGCTTTTGATATCCATGCAAGTTGTCTGAAACTAAGCGATGACAGGGGGGAGGGGGAGCCCCGGGCCAACACCGAAGCAGCGCAAAGCGCTGCTTCATTGTAAATTCCGTTTATTTTAAAACATATATAAATTGTTAAACTTATAAATAAACAACACAATGTCAATCTTTAAAAAAGAAATTATAACTGATTTGAAAATACGTCCAAATAGTAGAATACTACTTGCCGGAGAATCCATGTCGAGGAAAACTGAACTTTGCTATAGACTTTTAACTGAAAATTGTTTCACCTCAAATTTTTCGAAAATCTTATTTTGCTACGACGTTTATCAACCTACTTATGATAAATTGAAACTAGCTCTTTCTAATATTGTTTTTCACAAAGGTTTACCTACGGAAATAATCGAAGATAATGAGTATTGGGAAACCAACCACACAGCTCTGATTTTGGATGACCTTCAACATGAGGTTGTAAACTCCTTAGAATGTATGAGACTTTTTACCATCTACAGCCACCATAGAAATATTTCGGTAATTTGTTTGTTTCAAGGATTGTTTCTAAAGGGTAAATTTAGCGTTCTGATTAGTAGACAAATGACTCATATATTTTTACTGTCATGCCGGCGCGATATGCGCCAAATCAATACATTAGGACAAAGTATTGTTCCTAATAAGGCAAAAAAATTCGTAGAAATTTTTGAAAAAGCTACTCAGGAGCACCCGTTCGGATTCTTGTGGATTAACCTTTGTCCTTACAATAATACTCTTTTAAAGTTTCGTGGTTCACTTCCGTCGGACGCCTTACAAGAAATTTATATTCTGTAACAAATATTTAAAATTATAAAATTTTGCATTTAAGTAACGAAACGTCGTTGTTTTTTAATTTGAAAATGTCAAAAGTTGTACAAAATAATTTACAAAATTTGGAGTTGTTATCTAACATTTCGAGTGAAAGAAAAGCAAAGGATTTTGTAAAGAAACATCCAAGTTTGATTCCCTGTTTAAACGAAATTTCGTATAACTTAGCCTATTCTGGCTTGGAAATTCCAAAATCAAGCAAAAGTTACATAAAAAGAAACAGAAAAGTTATTGAAAAATTGGCTGACAAAAAAATTGTACAGGCTTCGAGAAAACGAATAGTTTTAAAAAATATAAAATTAGTCAAAAATTTGATCAAAATTGCTCTTCCACTGCTGAAAACTTTTTCCTAATGTCAAAATATTTCTTAATTAAAGAAGGACTAATGCCCAATTTACCTGAAAACCCTACGGAATTCGAAGAAAAAGCCTTTCAAATACTTAATTCTGCACAAGATATTTCTAAAAAGTCTGAGCAATTATATGAGCTTATTAAACCAGAGCTTCCTAATTCTACGAATCATTCGACGGCGGATATTGTTGAGTTATTTCCAAAAGCATTTCGGAATAAGGCCCGTATATTACTTCATTACTTGCGAAACGGAACTTTAAATGAAGACGGAAGCTTTTCCATTGATGACCATGAATTTTCCTCCATTGTTGACCTTATGAGATACGTAATCATTCCATACGATACCAATGTGCCGGCTGACGGAGCTCAGTTTATTGACTATCTAAAATCAATAAATGTTCCTACTACAGTTTTCAGCAAGAAAAACTTCACGAGAAAACAAACCAAACAACAAAGCTCTTGGAAAAAATGTACTAACGTTCTAGGTTTTCGATCAATTTTTTTCTTTTGAGAACGAAATGTTGTCCTCGTTTGAGTTTGTCTGTTAAGCGACAGCAACGGATACAAATTATTGCACAAAGGACAACTGGTTCCATGTTCACAACATGATGTAACAATTAAGCGGACATGAATGCAGGGATTGCTGATGTCAATGCTACAGCATTCAATGTTACCGGATGAACACTTTCTGGACTGCCCGTCATTAGAAATTCCATGATAACAACAAAATGCTGAATTTCCTAGTAGCTCGATGTGAGGATTACTGCAACCATGGTCATAGCATCCGCACCTACAATCATTACAACAAATATATTAAAAGGTTTAAAATTATTTATGTTTTATATAATTTAAAGCTGTAAATATTTTAGTTTTCAATAAATCTACGTATATGTTAACTTAGTAATTTGACCAACCTGCAGCAAAATGATCCTCCTCGATGAAGTAATTTCTGTATAGTTCGATATGAGTGATATCCATTACATATCGGACAAAAGTTATGATTAACATTGTGAGCCGATTGATTTCCTTTCGAATAAAGTTGACAATTTTCTTCATAGGGTTTTCGTAATAAACATATTGAGCAATACTCTTTAGTAGACTGTGTTGGATTTTGAACCGAATCAGCAATAATTGATTCAGTGATTTGTTTATCATTTTTTTATCCTCCTCGATATCGAAAAACCAGTACTGTTTGGCGGCTACACTCATATGGGATACCATTTGAGAATACAGCAAGTTTTTCAACGCTTGTATGCTTATTGTTTCCTCCGAGTGCTCATCTTCAAGCTCCACCTCAACCTTAGTCATTGGTGTGTCGACGGTTGCTGTGCATTGATTATTACTTATATTAATGTCAGGTTTAGATTCGTTAGTTTGAGAGTCCAAGATTTCTTCGGTGTTATTAAGACATATATTTGAAAAAGTGATACCAGGTTCTTGTTTTGGATAAGTGTTATTTGAGTTGACATTAATGCAAGGATCTGGTAGCAGTTGGAACAAATCACTAAATGAGTTTATTGTAGTTGCAGCATCGTCATCGAAGAAACCAGCGTTGCCGAAAATTGGCTGTGCATTACTATTGTTCATACTGCTTGTGAACTGTAGCTATGTAAGTAAATAATACTCTAAAAACTTATTTATTCCAAAAATATACATCATAGATAAAAACAAAATTATTACGTCAAATTACTCATATATGTAAAATAGGTTTCTTTAGCTTCCAAAAAAAACGGATGCTTTTCAATGTTAGAGAATCTTATTCTTTTGCGAGAATTAGCCATAGTGCTCCGTTCAATGAAATCCTTCATTACGTCAGGAATGTTGCACAATTGCTTCCACTTCCACTTTGCATTACGGCACAAAAAAATTAAAAAATTTTCCTCTCAAATGACTACTTTGACTGATGCTACAGCGAAAGCAACAGAAACTTCTGTACCGAGTACTATCATGTCTAGTACCTCTGTTCATACTACCCCGCGTTTTATGGATGCAATCTTGGTTGCTATAAAAAATTTGCCTCCAAAAACTCGTTTCATTTACACAGCTCGTCGTCTTTCGAATAATTTTGTTAAAGTAGTTACTAATCGTCGGATCCAACTTAATGCGAAAGTTTCTCCATCATTGCCAATGATGTCAGTTACTGTGCCTGACACAACAGCTACAGCAACTGAGCCCTCCTTAACTGATTTGAACCATTTTACTAAAGTATTTACTAATCGTTGGGTCCGAATTCATGCTAAAGTTTTTTCACCATTGTCGATGGTGTCAACTTTGGCTGCTGCGACGATTAAAGCAACTGAGCCTTCCTTAACTGGTAGTGTCTTGACTACTACGTCCACTTATGCAATTCCTCGCTTCGCGGAGGTA
Organism: Enoplolaimus lenunculus; assembly: GCA_030248215.1. Taxonomy (NCBI): domain Eukaryota; kingdom Metazoa; phylum Nematoda; class Enoplea; order Enoplida; family Thoracostomopsidae; genus Enoplolaimus; species Enoplolaimus lenunculus. Next base: position 130,300 of record JASANG010002578.1, read on the forward strand.
ACCTTGATTGCTATCCAAAATTTGACGCCAAAGAATAGTTTTACGGAAGTTGTTCCTAGTCGCGAGGACCTACGTCCTGTTTCACCATTGCCGATGGTGCCGAAAGATAATCGCCTTTTCCACAAAAAAACTAAGACGTGAGCATTTACTCTTGGGAAGCTTTGCTTTGCTTTATTTTCTTTCATTTTGCTTTAGTATGTTATGGTCTTGTGGTTGTTTGTGCGCGCTCAATATACATAACTACCTACTAGCTCCAAATAATTCCTGTCTGTTTAGGGCTACGAGTTCTGCGAGTACCACAATTGCTGGTACTACGTCTACGAGATCGACATTGTCGATTGGTACTAAGAGTGTTTCAACTAGTGCAAGCAGCTCAGCAATATCACCAGATGTCACGAGTGTTAGCGCAGGCACTAGCTCTGAGTCCACAAGCTCGAGTGCTACTGGTTCTATTACTCCTCAGGCCCAGTGCTCAAACGTTAATGTGTAAGTACCCGGGAATGGTTTGTTATGATGGTTATAAACTATGTTGAACCCTATCTAAGCTTGTGTTCTGGTGTGTGTTTCTTTTTGTGTTGAATTGCTTCCAACTGTTTAGTTTGCATGGTTTGCTGACAATATTTATACATTCACTAAAACGACTAACAACACGGGACTGAAACTAAGCACTGT